>JAYJMB010000222.1:0-18341 GCA_036873735.1 Pouteria campechiana
TATTGGTGATCAAGCAATAAAATAAATTAAATCATTGCAAACAACATCATGAATGAAATAAGATCATCTAGCATTAATAATATCCAACAATCCATAACAATGAGTATCAAAAAGGGCTACATCTTCACCCTAGAAAAAGGAATTTAATTCATAAGAGAAAATAAAATAACTCCCTGAGACAAGATGATAACAATAAAGAACATCTTCTTTCTTTCTTCTTTCTTACTTGCAATCCCTTCTTCTTCTCCATGAGAAATCTCCTTGAAAAAAGGCTCCAAATCCCAGAGAAAAACTCTCAAAATGGAAGTGAGAAGAACCTCTAAAAAACCCTACCTTTTTGTTTAAATACCCATCAAATATGCAACTGTAGAAAAAATTCGCAAGCAGGTCCGTCGCTAGCATCGGCGGTGCCACCTGGCTATCTTGATCTGTTGCTTTTTCACTCCATCTTTGTAGCTATTTTCTTTTCCAAACTTGAGCTTCTTCTTTTCCATTCTTTTTCTGTTCTTTTTCCATCTTCAAGGTACCTATAAAATCCAACAAATGAGCATTAAATTCATCTAAAAGAGGATTTGCAAATAAATAAGTTTAAATATATATAATATAAGTATGTGAAATTCACTCATTGGGACCCCGAGCAGGCGATCTATAGCTGGAGATGCTGCATGGTGCTCGGGGTCCTAAGCGGGGTGGATTGGGGTTGGAGATGGTGCTGCTTGTGGTCATCCGGAGTGAGGAAAGGGTATATCTAGCTTCTCGGCTATAGCTGAGATTATTCCTCTCAACTTAGTGACTTCATACCTCAACTCTCTCACCTTCATTGCCAGCATCCTATACGTGGAAGATCGGGGAGCACATGGAGATATGGGTGAGGCCCGAGGAGGTGATTGGGCTCTCTCTGCACTGGGCCTTGATTCTGAGTGCCTCTCTCTGTTCTCTTTGGCCTCTGACTCCCCTTGGAAAGGTACCTCCCCTGCTCCTTCTTCCTCTAGGTCGCTTCCATCCTCTTCTTCCATTTCTCTCTTGTTCTTCTCATCCATCTTATGCACATACTCAGACACGGATATGCCCATTCTTTTCAGGAGGGCAGCTCCTACCCAATCCTTCTTAAGTGAGGACACCTACAGATATGCCTCCCCATCTAGTCAAACTTTGAAATGCTCAAATATTTTTGTTAGCCACACACCGTATGGTATGACAACATATGTTCTTTAAGGTAAGTGACCAAAGGCAATAAACAGAAGTTTTGATAGGCTGACCCTTTGGTAAGAGTAGATTTTCCATAGTGTCTGGGCCTCAGAGGTAGTAACTTACTCTGTCGCCCCTAACTTAGGCATGATAATGCATTCTAAGACCTTTCTGAGCATTCCTAGTTCAATATCCAGGTCTCTTGTTCTCATAAATGAATTGATCGATGTGTATTCATGGTCAATGGACAAGTTGTTGAAGACTTCCTCTTCAGTCAACCCATCATCCTCCTCAAAATCTGAAACACCAAGTATTTTGGCTAGATGTTCTTCGGTAAGTAGTTCAATAGTGCCAAAATCAATTTCCATACCCTTTACCATTGATTTATATGTGTGAGAATTCTAATTGAAGTAGAAAACGAGCACCAACTCCTTATAGATATGTGCGTCATATTCCAAAAGCTCACCCCAACCTTGATAATTGAGCATGGCTCTAATATTAGACTTACATTCATCAAGAAAATCCAAGTTTATTTTCTTGTCCTCATGCACTAGTCTCCCTAACATGGAAGTATAGAATTTGAACTTCCATTCTTCCTTAGCCAAAATAATACCCCGGCAAATCACATGGCTCAAACTTTGCAGCCAATACCTTCCTTCCCTCTACTTTTGTGGGAAGTGATTTTAGATCATATATTGAGGGTCGTGGCTCTGCCCTTCCTCCTACCCGAGCCTCATGCTCCATTTCATTCACATTGGTTTGGCATGAGGGGTTACTTGCTTGAGTTACCAATCATGCCCTCCTAGACGATGAAGGCTGAAAGGGGGATGAAGCTTCTTCCATCTTAGCCCTTTTGCTAGTCCCACGAGTCTTAGAAACAACTACCTTGGATGCCATTACTTCTAGGATTGGGAGTGGGCCTAGTAAGCATGGAGAAAATGAGGCAAATAGAGGGTGCAAAATCACAGGCGGATGGGGGCTAGAGATGGGAGGAGGTAGGGGACACTGACAGGTGGAAATGGGAATTCAATCGACGCCCGGGTTTTTGACTTATTCGAATTGACAAGCGCCTGTGATCGTAGGCGTTGCCATACTAGGTACCTACTCACCAGGTGCACATGGTCACAACGACACATGAATTAATCAGGGATGGTAAAAACTTTTTTTTTATATTCAATCTTAAAAATTGAACAATATATACAATTGATGGGTTATATAAAATAATATTAAATATTAATACTTGGGTATGGAAATAATTGATAAATGGTAATTATGAAATGTCTTCTTGGTTTTACTAACATAAATTAGTTTTATGCTGGTTTTAGATTGGTTTCAAATTGCATTTAATTGTAATATATGCAATTGGTGCATTTGAATTTAATGGTTGGAGTGAATTTTATCTAATCATTGGTGATTAATTTAAAATATACATAATGGAACCCGCAAAGTGAATGAAATTAAATAAAAGAAAGGCATGTCAAGTACACCACTCCACTCTTTGTGCATTTTAATTGCTTTTATATTCAAGCAAGCTTGTTTTAGTTTCAAGTAAAGCAAGTGTATTTAGAAAGAAAATAAAAATTGTACAAAAATTATAGATTGATGATGCTAAATGTATAAAAATAATGTCAATTATTAAAAAGGTAAGATGAACATAAATTCTTAAATAGTAAGTAATAAATTTAAAAAAATGCCTAGTGCTTTTGCCCCATTAAATAAATATCACATTACTATAAGAGAGAGAGAGAGAGAGACAATTTGTATTTCCTTTAGATTAAACCAAATGAAGACAAAAATCCACAAATTCTTAAAATACCAAACGCAGCCAAAATTGGTATGCTTGCCTTTGATAGGTTGCATAGTTAAAGTCCATTCATGGTCAATAAAGGTCTTGAAAATGTATTATAGTTAGCTTAAAATAATTAAAATCACTACTATCCATTCACTCAAGATAAAATATCTAACATAAAATCATGTGAGAAAAAATTATCTAAGGATTGCATGGATGAAGATGATTTAGATTTTATGGTCGAGGTGTGTAGAAATTTTTGTTTCAAACATAATGAAAAACTAATTCAATTGATTGGCAACTATAAATTTCATTAACTCTTATTAAATTTAATAGCCTAGTTGCTCCAATATATTGTAACTATTAATTTCCGTTAAAATCTACTAAAGCCTGGTAAAGCCCAAAGCCAATGAAAAACTCAATTAAATTTTACTGAAGCTAACCAAAGTTTGGTAAAAGTATATAGAAGTTCATTAGAACTGAAATATTAATATTAATTTTTAAAACTATTAGCTTGTATTTTTCCTTATTTTGCCTACATATTATGTTATTAGTATTTATAAAAAATACTCAAACAAAATAAAAAATTATGACCATTTGATAACCAAGTCAAATTAATATAATTTTATACATCTTTAAATGATATTACTGAAATAGGCCAATGATTAAAATAAATTTAATTTTTTTAATTAAAGTAACAATAATAAATATGATGATTAGAGTGAATTTTATCTAATCACTTTTTATTAATTTAAATTATATAAAATTTCCTTCAAACTATTGTCCTTGAAAAATATAAAGGTAATGGAACCTGCAAAATGAATGAAGCAAAATAAAAAATTATAGCACTTTTTGAAAATTTTATGAAGATGCACGAAAAATGGATGAAAAGTAGAAAAAAGATAATAAGTAATATGCGTAATTTCATATATAGTTGCATGTTTTTACTCATAAATATAATTTTACTAATTTTTTAAAGAGGAATCCAAAAATATTTATGTTTTAGCAAAATATTTTTAAAGTTGGAAAAGACTATTACTTTCTAAATTAATAAATGGCCTATATAATCTTTTAAAAATCTGTTTAAATTTAGATAGAACCCATTAAAGGTAATTATAATGAAAAAAAATTTCAAACATGTCATTAAATACATTAATGTTATTTAGGAACAGGCCTACGGGACCGCCTACCGGTAGATCGGGCGCGTTAATCGGCAGCCTTTTAAAATACTCCATTTTGAATATTTAATCTTATTTCCCTCCCTTGTCTGCACTTCTGTTCCCCTCAGCCTCCCTTTCAAGTATTCCCAACTTCTTCCCTTCCCATTGCCCATGCCGTGTTCGTCACCTCCACCATCAACTTCCAAACGCACAACCCCACCCATCTAAAACCCATCGTTGGAAAATTTCTTCGTGTTCTTCTCAATAAAGGGGGCTCGACGCTTCTTCTTCATTCTCTCCACGAAATCCACTAGTGGAGTCTAGTCTACTACTCCTAGTATGGATTACCCAACATTGTTTGTTTAATTTGTAGCTACATTAACTAAATGGTTTCATTTAACACGTACCCTAAAGGGAGGGGGGGGGGTGTTGTTTAGTTCTATAAGGGTTTGACTTAAAAATGTGGTGGGTTGTGAATGAGGAGGAGGGCAGAAAGCCATCCCCTAAAAATTGGAGTTAGGGTGAGCTGTAGTTGAGCCAGAAGCGGTACTGTAGGCGCCCTTCATACCACCTATTGTCCCGCAAGCACCCACCATATAGCTTGCAGGACCGGCCGTATAGTAGGTGGTGTGAGGATTTAATTTACACTAGTGGATTAAATAAATACATGCTCATCCTTGTTCCTATTGTGTATTTTATATAATTTATAATATTTTTCAAGTAATTTGATTTACATTGAATTATATTATTCAAGTTCAACAATTTTAAAGTTATTCAATGGAATCCATCTGCAGCCCAAACTATATTTCACGATAATTAATGGTTATATTGGGGGCACGATTTCGTTAATCCATAAGGGCCGATGAAGTCCTTCATACGTACATGGCTGATTTTATGTAACACCCCGCTTTGAATAATTCAATTCTTATAGAGATGAATAAAACATGGATCCAAGAGCCAAACAAGTTGAGCTAGAAAGAAGTATTGGATGGAGTTCAACAATTTCTTAAGTTTGCACAGTTGAGCATGGAAGGTGATGGCAAGATATTGTCCATGTACAGCCTATGACAATTGAATATTATTATTGCTCATAGAGGTAGGATGCTATTTATATAATAATAGGATAATTGGACACTATACAGTATGGGTCCACCATGGAGAAAATAGAGTCTCACTAGTGGAGGTGGATCAAGTGCAAGAAGACATCGGAGAACCATCATTAGTCACCTTTGAGTGTGACGAAGATGTTGTAGGGATGCTACGGGACATGCATGATGCGTTTGGAACACACAACATTGGCACTTATCATGGGGAGATGGGGGCTCATTCAAAATATGAGAAGTTTCTTGAAGATGCGTAATGTGTGTTATACCCTAGGTGTAAGAAGTTTTCTTTATTAGGCTTCCTTGTGAGGTTGATGAGCTTGAAAGTAGCAAACCGATGGAGCAACAAATCTATTGACATGCTGTTAGAACTTTTGAAAGATGCTTTATTAGATGAAGAGTTGTCACCTACAAATTTTTATAGTGCTAACAAGATTCTAAAAGATTTGGACCTTGGATATTCATGCTTGTGACTATGACTACGTTCTGTTCTAGAAGGAAAATGACAATCTTCAAAGTTGTCCAATGTGTGGTACTTCACATTGAAAATATACTAGGGTGAGTGATAAGAAGAAGATCCCCCAAAATGTGTTACACTATTTTCCTCTTCTTTCCAGGTTACAGAGATTATTCTAGTTGACAAAGATGGCACCTAATATGGAATGGCACAAGGAAGGTCGAGTTGAAGAGCCTGGTGTCATGCGACATCCTGCTGACTCCATGGTATGGAAGGAATTTCATAAACAATTTATAACTTTCACAAATGATTCATGGAATGTCAGGCTAGGGTTGGCAATTGATGGTTTCAATCCATTTGGTAATGCGAGGACAACACACAGCACATGGCCAGTCATCCTACAACCATTACCTCAATGGAAGTGTATGAAAGAAAAGTTCACTATGATGACCCTACTTATTCC
Source organism: Pouteria campechiana (assembly GCA_036873735.1). Classification (NCBI taxonomy): domain Eukaryota; kingdom Viridiplantae; phylum Streptophyta; class Magnoliopsida; order Ericales; family Sapotaceae; genus Pouteria; species Pouteria campechiana. The sequence continues at coordinate 6,161 of JAYJMB010000222.1, forward strand.
AAATCCTAAGGCTCTGGTTACAGACATTGATGTTTACATGCAACCACTACTTGATGAGTTGCTAACACTGTGGGGGTGAGAGAGTCAAAACCTTTGATGTGTCATCTAGACAATAATTCAGGATGTAGGCTATAGTGCTATGGACTATAAATGATTTTTCTACATATGGAAACCTCTCTAGGTGGTCAACCCATGATTATCTTGCCTATCCCAGTTGCAATAAAGTTATAGCATTGGAACTATACACATCCAAAATATGTTTCTTGGGACATCGTTGCTTCTTACCTCCTGACTATATCTAGTGGAGGAACAAAAAGGATTTTAATGGCCAAACTAAAACCCAGCAAGCCCCAAGAGAACTATCTGGAATGGAGCTCTTACAACAATTGTAACTACTACCAAATAAAGTAGTAGGAAAGCACCCATCCATATTGAAGAAAAGGAAACGTGGAAAGGAGGAGATGAATTGGACAAAGAAAAGTATCTTCTTGTGATTTAGCATAATCTTAATATAATGCATCTAACCAAGAATATTTGTGATAACCTATTGGGAACCTTACTAAACATTGACAAGAAGTCAAAGGATACACATAATGCACGTCGAGACCTACAGAAGCTAAGTATTAGAAAGGAAATGTACCTTTGCAAAGAAAAGGAGCACTATGTGAAACCTACAACATGCTATATATTGCCACCGGCGTCTTGCAGGGGTATGCTTTCCTAAGGGATGCTAAGTACCCAAACCGATATACTGTCAATTTATTGAAATGTGTAAATGTAGAAGATGGCATGGTGCATGGTCTCAAGACACATGACCGTTATATCATATTACAACATACCCATCCGATATGCACACAAGGATTCTTGCTCAGCGACATTTCTAATATCATTTCTGAGCTCATCAACTTTTTTAAACAGTTGTGCTTGAAGACCTTATGGGAGAGCATTCTGATGTAGCTCACAAACAATATTCCTCTGATTTTGTGTAAATTAGAATGTATTTTTCCATTGGCATTTTTTAAGGTGATGGTGCACTTGTGTATTCACATTCCTAGAGAGGCTTTGCTTGCTGGACCCATACAATATAGATGGATGTTTCCAATTGAGGTACCCTTAAGAACTCTACTCATAGGGCACCTTCCAAACATATCAAATAGTTAATAACTTAACTTACCTTTTTTAGGTTTTTGGGTAGCCTTAAAGTGAATGTAGGTAATAGAGCTTGTCTGGAGGATTCAATTACAAAGATGTATAAAGTTATGGAATGTATTATATTAGTGCCAATGTATCTAGGAGACGCTGAAACATGCATTAATCATCGATAGTGAAATGTGGATAGCAGATATAAGAATGAAAAGGGTTCCCTCTTAGTTTTCGCTCAAAGGGCATGACCCTTTGGCACTAAGAAGAAATGTATACAGCTATCCCATGAAGATGCATCGAGGGCATGGTGTTATGTCTTATACAGCTGCGCAGAAATACAGAAGTATCTCAAGTAATCATAATTACTTCTTAATGTGAGTTATTATGATGGCCACCATAACTAGTTCTCTACACATAGGCCCCTCATTTCCTCTTAACACTCCTGACTTCTCTTGAACAATAGTGAACACAAAGATGAACTAAAAAAAGGATCATCAAATTGAGATCTAGAAACTATAGGATGAGCGATTTTTAGACTAGTTTCAAAAGTGAGTAAGTTTTTACTACTTATTTATGTATTTGTTATATGATGAACTAAGTATATTTTAACAACTTGGATAGATAAACCATGCAAGTAAGTCTGCTCAGTCATTTTGTTAACATATTGAAATAACATTCACAGATAAATTAATTATATTCACAAAGTCAAAATTAAATTTCGGAGCAAATATGATCCTTACTAAATGGTTCACTTATAGAGCAATCAACCACATACTCAGGATACATTATGGATGGAGTTAGATTTTGCATTGTAGAGCATGACAGGCATCACAGAACCCAAAATAGTGGTATTTTTGTGCAGGTGGATCCCTCGGGTCAGGTAGCGGATGACTATGGACGGTTGCAGCGTGTCATAGAGTTATCATATAAGCTTGGGTACATATGCATCCTATTTTAGTATAGCTAGTTTGAAACTAGTAGAAAATTAGGAATCGAGTTCGATTCTCATGTCATAAGTATCAATGTCAGTCGTCTGTGATACGAGGATGACCCATTTGTGCTTGCATCTCAAGCTAGGCAGGCCTTCTACTTGGATGACACAAAGCTAAGAGCACCATGGCAAGTTGTTCAACATTACATCCATCACCATTTGAGGAATATTTTACAAAGCAATATTAGGGGGCTACCTACAAGGGAGAGCAACCTGAAGGAAGAGCATAGAGAGCAAGAGGATGAGAGGTCCATGAATGATCCTGTTGAAGTCTTAAGTGACCTCCAGATATCAAATTTAAATAGAGAGTCACATCCCAATGAACAAAATAAAAATATTATCTATATCTCAATAGTGGATGGGATATCTAATATTCAAAAATATGCTGCCCAGGATTCAGTTGATATAGACATCTAACATGAAGATCATGATTAAGGCACAGTATGCTAAACCCCAAATTTCTCAAAAACCATACATAGGCTTTCTTGCATAATTTTTATATGTTATTCATTCAAATTTACTCTAATTATGAAGTTTACATTAGTTTCTAAGCATGTGGACTATTATTTAGGTCAAAACTTCATAAAAAATGAGCTTTAAGAGACTTGGAGTAGGAGGCGATACCGCAGGCAGTATGGGGAATCGCCCATGGCGCCATTTTTGGTTTAACTCCCATACCCATCTCCCTACCTGATGGCAAGCACCTGCCATACTGCCTTCTATGGTAGGCGGTACGCCTACTGGTCCTATAATTGCCAAAATCGCTACTTGTTATCCACCAATTCTGTCAGGAGTTTTGCATATTAATAGTACAACCTGTTCACATTTGCTTCATTCTTTGCATATAATCTAACATAAGTTTTGATTTAGAAATTAATAATCAATAATACATCAGGTTCATTAAACCATTGCTCCCATTCATCCACATAAGTTGCATTCATCAATTTACTAGAAAAGATGGCCTGATGATTCTAACAAATATCATTCTTATATTTTATAGGTATTTGACCATGATCTCTGGATGCGGTCAAGGATGGGCTCATTTTGCATGGCCTACACAGCTTGTCTCTAATGCACCTCTTACACAGGAGGACAATGTGAACATCCCACTGTGTGTGGAGTAGGCATCAGTTAAAACCTAGGAGTCTACATGCCCCTTTGGCCCACAATTGTTATTGCACACCAGCCCCTACCCTAATGCCTTGAGATTCTAAATGCAAGACTTTCCTTCATCATTAGGGACACCAACTCCCTCTAGTGGTATGTTTTTTAGTACTATACATTTCTTTTATCACCATAACACATTTGGATTATAAGTTCAGCCAAACTAAATAATTTGTGATGTCTGACATACTAAAATTATTTCTTGATATGAAGCAAAAAAAGGAAATGGGGTCCCTAGAAAAACTCATTTATCAATGATATGAAGAAAAGCCTCAATGTACTGCCCATTGAGATCAACCCTAACACAGGAAAGCCAATAACTAAACAAGGCCGAAAGCATCCACCAAGGACCATTTGCTATATTGTGAGGGCATTGGCACCAATGGTAAAAAGGAGAAAATGGGCAGATGTTATTGAAGAAGAAAATTAACCTATGATTATTGAATTAAAGGTAAAGAAGGGTACAACCATAATTTACAAACTTTAAGTTAATTATGCTCACGATATTGTTAATATCATCTAAGTTTGTTATCTCTCTTTTATAATTATGCTTTGATATTAAGGACATGGATCAGGATTGGGTCAAATTAATCATTGAGGACTACTTCAGGACTAGTTACAAAAGGGTCCAAAAAGATTTTTACGATCACTACTCTAAAGTCGTAAGTGTTGATATAAATGCATACTTTCGATGACAAATAAAACTTGATTAAAGATTATATACTAATAGTTGTTGCCAAGATTTTAGCATGCAGAATCAAGTTGTAAGTCTTAAGAAAAATGAGCATAAAAAACATACTTCATGGCGACAAGTCTTAGACAAACAAAGAAGTAAAAGACAAAATATCACTAATAGACAAAACATGAATGAAAATGATTTAGCTATTTCCATTCATCTATTAAAGTGGAAGATTATATCTAATGAATGCAAAATAGTATGCATACAACAACGGAGCAATGAATGGATCGTATGATAGAACAAAGACTTCATCGATCATAAGTAAGCCAATGATCGTCTGATGTCAACAGAAAAAAGTGGAGAAGTAAATATCGCATTGCAGAAGCAAAATTTTGTCTATCACAGTTAAGCCAATGATCGTCTGCTATTAATAAGCAAAATAGAGAAATGAGAACTATATGGCAAAGCGAAAAGTTCATTTGGTGGAGCAATAATGTTTTGTCTGTTCAAAATTAAACTCAACAAAAAATCCAATAGACAAAGTCGTAAAGAAAATTTGTTTGCGCTTTGAAGCTTATTCTGTCATTTATAACAGACAACCCATCAGACGAAGTAATGAAGGACATCAGTCTGTACTCCAAAACTCCGTCTGTTACTTACAACAAATAAGTCAACAGACGAAGTGCTGAAGAAATGAGATATTTGTGCTTCTACAGTTCAATAAATAGCAATGGAAAGGATGATTCATCTGCCAGCAACGGAAAGGGAGGTTCGTTTGCTACTTATGAAAGACAAACTAGAAGATAAAGAAATTTTGTCTTATAAATAGCTAGATAGATACTTTGTCTGTCATAAGTAAAAAAGATGAGTAACAATCAGGATGAATCATTAGTCTTCCCTCAGCATTAATAACGTTCTTTTCATATTGATGAAGAAGTCAACTATTGCAATGAAACCTTGACCAGAGCTTATTAAGAAACCAGAAATCATCTTCTTCAAGGATGGCGCTATAGGCATTTCAACATACGAGGATTAAGCAAAAGTTAGAGAATTCAAAATATGCTAATCAGAATGTCTTCTGTCATTAATGGAACTCACTCACCAATGATTAGAATTTGAAGCAGCTATCAATGAAGTATCATTGGAGCAAGAGCAACTAACCAAGTATTGAGAAAATCATTCAAAATCTTCTTGAGAGCATTTACTGATCCGAGCTAAATCTTCTACAATTTTTCAAGAGTCAAGAGCCTTGCATTGAGATCTTCTTTAATTTTTATTGAAGGCTCTCAATTACCTTTGGGAAGATCATTTACTTCTGCATTTAATTTCAAAAACCTTCCCCTATGCTTACTAAAAAAAATTTGTGCTTACACTTCTGATATTCATTTCTTGTAAAGTTCCTTGAGCTAGTGGTTTAGACTAGACTCAAGAAGAGTTGTGACTGTTTGAGTCTAAACAAGAGCTATTTATTCATGCCCCTAGAGCTGAAATCTAGAAGAGTGCTGGAAGCAGTATGAATATACCCCCTAAAGCTGGAATCTAGAAGAGTGCTGGGAGCACTATGAATATGCCCCTTAAAGCTAGAATCTAGAAGAGTGATGAGAGCACTGTGAATATGCCCCCTAGAGCTAGAATCTAGAAGAGTGTTGGGAGCACTGTTTATGCCCCTTATAGTTGAAATTTAGTAGAGTGCTGAGAATACTATTATATTTCTGCTATTTGAAATAGTGGAACCCAAGATACTAATAGAAAAGTGTTCTTGGAAGAGTAGAGTAGAGTGTTTACTCAAACCACTATAAAAATTATTGTGTCTTATTTATTTGTGCCTTTGTTAATTGAGTGATTGATTGCTAGAGGAATGATTAATCCTAAAGGAGTTAAGAAATAATTTTAAATAACCAATTTACCCCTTCCCTCTTGGGTTTTTGTCTTACCTTCAAGACTAACAAGTGGTATCAAAGTTGACTACATAAATACTTGTAGTGATCCAATGGCAAACCCATCATCCTCATTACAAATATTTTCTAAGGGGCAATTGTCTACCTTGCCACCCCTATTTGGTGGAACTAACTTCGCTTACTGGAAGTTAAGAATGAAGCAATTCATTATAGCCAATGATATCAAGTCTTGGAAGGCTATTAAAGTCGGAATCACTCTTTCCACTACTGAAGTAAATGCATGGACCAACGAGGAAGTCACCTCAGTCCAAAATAATGCAAAGGTTATAAACTCTTTATTCTATGGGCTATCTTCATCTAAGCTTGATAGAGTATCCTCTTGCACTACTGCAAAAGGTATCCGGGATAAATTAGTATCTAGTTATGAAGAATCTTCACAAGTCAAGGGAACTAGAAGAAATGTATAGATAGGAGAACTAGAAGACTATAGGACAAAAGAAGGAGAAAGTATTTTTGAAATATATACTCATTTTTCTAAGGTTACTAACACCTTGAAAGGTTTGGAAAAAGAAGTCACAAACTTTGAACAAGAGATGAAGATACTAAGAGCACTACCAGATTCATGAAACCAGTAGATGACAATAATAGAGGAAGCAAAGGACTTAAATACTCTTCTAGTAGATGATCTTATCAGCTCATTGATGTCACACGAGCTAATCAAGAACAAAATGGAGGAGCCAATAAAGCCAAAAGGAAAGTATTGCTCTGAGAGTGACCAAAGAGAACAGTAGTGATTCGACATCACAATCTAAAGATGATATGATCATGTTGGTTAGAAACTTCAGAAAGTTTGCAAGAAGTAGCAAAAGCAATACCTCAAGGAGACAACCTAAACAACAAAAGAAAATAGCTGAAAGAAAGAAGGATCTCCTTACATGATATAGATGTGGAGGGATCAGACACATATCTCTTGAGTGTCCCAATGAGAAAAAAGTAAATATGAACAAGAAAGATGACAGAAAAGAAAAGAAATACTTCAAGAAGTCTTCAAGAAACAAGCCAGAGGAATGTACATGAATGATGAAGAATCATCGGGGACTAGCTCGAGTGAGAAATGTGACAATAAAGTTGAACACCTCGCAAGAATATGCTATATAGCCTAGATGGAGAATGAATCAACAGATAAAATTACCATCAAGGAGCAATGTACAATAGAGCTGGAGATAGAGGTAAACTCCTACTACTTATATAGTTCTGACTCTTCAAGCTCAAATAACACTTGTTTCAAATGCAAAAAATATAACAACAAATTTGATGAGTTATAACAATCATACAACTCTCTCTTCAGTGAGTTTGAATCACTTAGCAAGAAACTTACTCAAAAGAAAAAAATACTTTGATGCAACTGTCAAAGTAAATTCCATTTTGGTAGAAAGAAATCTATTTCTACAAAAGGAGGTTGGAAATCTGAAGAAAGAGATAGAAATATTAAATAATATGCTGAGTAAATTCTCCAATACAGGGGAGTCTGTGACCAAGTTTATGAGAATGAACGGTCAAACCAATAAAAAGAGACTTGGCTGTGAATAATCAAATGATGAAAATTTACAGAGGTTTTCTGGATGAACCAAGGGAGTGAACTTCACAGAGAAAAGAGAAAACTGTCTAAACATTAGAAGGCTCATGGGATATCCCTAGATAAAGAAACTAGTGAAATATATTGCACCTAATAAAATCCCAAATACTTGGTATTTCTGCAATAGAATTGGACATAAAGTGTATGAATCCTATGCTAAAAAGATACAAGTAAAAGGTGTTAAGATGAGATGGAAACACAAGGAATATGCACAAACTTATAACACACACGCTTCAATAAGGTAAGAAGAAAATTTGCTTTGAATGCAGGTAAGTCTCAAAGATAAGTTTGAAAATGCATGGTTTATAGATAGTGGTTGTTCAAGACATATAACTGGGAACAAGAAGCTATTCAAAGAATTGAAGCCAATGGATGGAGAAATAGTAGCAATTGGTAACAATGATAAAGGCCTTATCAAGGGAAAAGATAAAATTTATGGTTTATTCAATGCATGCATAGTGGATGTATTATATTTAGAAGGACTTAAGCATAATCTGCTAAGCATTAGTCAATTATGTGACAAGGGTTAGAAAGTTATGTTTGAATTATCTGTTTGTAATGTATTCAGTATAGGCAATGATTTACTATTTAGGGAAAAAGGCATGGAAATATTTATCTAGTACAGCTAGATGATATAGTTGGAAATGCTTAATTGCAGTCAAGGATGATCCATGGGTATGGCACAAGAGGAAAGGACATATCAATATATTAAATATCAAATCTTCGTGGAAAAAGGATCTTATGTTTGGTCTACCAAAATTAAATTATGACAAAAATCAAATATGCAAATGTTGTCAAGTGTCAAAACAAAACAAAGTATACTTCCATCCTAAAAATGAAGTATCTACATCCACATCTCTAGAACTATTGTATATGGATCTATTTGGACCATCAGATATAGTCATCCTTTAAGGAAAAAGATATGTATATGTGATAGTAGATGACTACTCTAGATTTACATGGGTAATTCTCTTGACTAGCAAAGATAAAACATTTTCAATGTTTTATACATTTTCAAAGCTAGTTCAAAATGAGGAACAAATGTCAATTGTATCCATCCGCAGTGATCATGGTGGTGAATTCGAGAACAGAGAATTTATTAATTTTTATGATGAAACAAGAATTCATCATAGTTTCTCATCCCCCAGAACTCCTCAATAAAATGGAGTTTTGGAAAGAAAGAATTGGACAATACAGAAAATGGCAAGAACCATGCTAAATGAAAGTAAATTATCCAAAAGATTCTGGAGAGAAGCAGTTAGTACAACTTGCCATGTGTGGAACAAGTTTACCATAAGAGTAATCTTAAAGAAAACCCCATATGAGCTTTGGAAAGGAAGAAACCAAACATCTTATCTTTCCATCCCTTTAGATGCTTATGCTATATGCTGAACGGTAAAAAAGATAACCTTGGAAAGTTTGATCCAAAAAGTGATGAAGTTATCTTTCTTGGTTACTCTTACTATAGTAAAGCATTTAGAGTCTACGTTAAGAAAACACAGGTTATAGAAGAGTTCATACATGTTAAATTTGATGAAGCAAATATAATCCTGAGAAAGGAGTGTGATAGTGATGCAGAAGAAGCTATAATAAACATAAAGAAGTTCAAATTAAAAAATCAAGAGGATGGCACAAACTATAAAGACATACGAAGTTTAGAAAATGAAGAGGAGGTAAGAGTAGGTAACGTTCTCTATCAACCTCCTAATGATTTGATATTTATTATTACTCATCCTAGAAAATAAATCATAGGAAATGTGATTGGCAGTGTCAAAACAAGAAGGTCTATGCAAAATATCTGTGGTCATTATACTTTCATCTCTACAATAAAACCAACTAACATTGATCAAGCTTCGAATGATGAAAATTTGATTATAGTAATGTAAGAAGAGCTTAACCAGTTTGAAATGAACAAAGTATAGGAATTAGTTCCAAAACCAAAGAATGTTGATGTAATCAAAACTAAATGGGTATTCAAAAACAAACTGGATCAGAGTGGGTTAGTTGTAAGAAATAAGACATGATTAGTTGCTAAGGGGTACCCACAAGAAGAAGGAAGTGACTTTGAAGAATCATATGCACTTGTTACTAGATTAGAAGTCATTAGAATGTTACTTGCTTTTGTATCCTATAAAAACTTTAAGTTATTTCAGATGGATATAAAAAGTGCATTTCTAAATGGACATTTAAGTGAAGAAGTGTATATAGAACAACCTCCTGGTTTTGAGAATGATGATCAACCTGATCATTCTATAAGCTTACCAAGGCATTATATGGTTTAAGACAAGCTCCAAGAGCTTGGTATGAAAGGTTGAGCAAATTCTTAGGTGATCATAAATTCAAGAGAGCAAAAGTTGACACTACTATGTTTATCAAAAAATTGATAAAGATATCTTGATGGTTCAAATTTATGTGGATGACATTATATTTGAAGCTACTAATGAAAAACTTTGTCAAGATTTCTCAAAAATCATATAGGCTGAATTTGAAATGAGTATAATGAGAGAATTGAATTACTTCCTTGGATTGTAAATCAAGCAAAGAGATAATGAAAATTATACTTGCTAATCCAAATACACTAGAGAGATGCTAAAGAAGTTCAAAATGGAAGAAGTTAAGGTAGCAAGCGCTTCAATGAGCACATCATCAAGGCTGGACAAAGATGAAAAAGGTAAACTCGTAGATCAAAAACAATATAGAAGTATGATTGGATCTTTTCTTTACCTTACTACATCTAGACCAGATATTCTCTTTAGTGCATGCTTATGTGCTAGATTTTAGTCTAGTCCCAGAGAATCTCACCTTACTATAGTGAAATTTTTTTAAAATATCTAGTTAATACACTAAATCTAGGAATTTATTATCCCAAAGGAACTAATTTTGAACTCATTAGATATTCTGATGTTGATTTTGGAGGATATAAAGTCAATAGAAAAAGTACCAATGGAACTTGTCAATTTTTAGAAAATAGTTTAGTATCATGGTTCTCTAGAAAACAAACTAATGTTACTCTCTCTATAGCAAAAATTGAATATATAACAGCTGGAAGTTACTGCACATAGTTCTCTAGAAAATAGACTAGTGTTGCTCTCTCCACAGCTGCAGTAAAAGCTGAATACATAGCAGCTAGAAGTTACTGTGTACAATTATTATGGATGAAACAACAACTTCTCGATTATGGACTAAGCTATAGAGACATACCCATTAAATGTGACAACACTAATTCCATATGCTTGACAAAAAATCTAGTTTCACATTCAAAAACTAAGCATACAAAAATCAGGTACCACTTTATTAGAGATACTGTTGAAAAATATGATATTTGTCTAGAATATGTACCCACTAGTGTTCAATTTGCTGATATCTTTACCAAGCCACTGTCATTAGAAAGTTTCTTTAACGTTAGAGGAGAATTAGGTATGACAAATGTGATGATCTGAAAGTGAAATCTCTAATGTATCTGTACTTGAAATTGAAACTTTGAATATGGCATCTTTAGGCTAAACTTTGTCTCAAACAAAGTAAGCTATTCGCATACAGTGCTCCATTTGCACTTCATTTGAAGATTGTTTTCCAAGATCAAGTACACCTCATTTTCTTACTATAATTAACTTAAAGGTGTGGTTATCACATCCAATTTTATTTTTAGCAAGAGTTATTCTTTCTTTCTTGGAAAATCATATCAAGTATCTCCTATAGCCCCCACATTCAATATATTTCTCTGCGTCACAAAGATGAAATTCTTCAAAGAAAAACATTTCAGAAGCAATCACAGAGAGAAGACAAGCACATGGTGGGGACTGAAGAATCAACCATCTCTTCTTCAGTTATTCTCTTGGAGGGATGATAATGCTTCTGTATTCACCAATCTTTCATCCATTCTCTAAGAAGCATTTCTCTTCAAAATATGGCTTTATAGATACTATTCATTGACTCATCTATGCCAGATAGCCCTGGTTCACATAAAACCATCATCTTGGGCATTTGAAGAGGAGGGGGATGAAACAAACAAGCATATTATATCCATCTCTAACCCCTCATCTTCCCATCCACCATCCAAAACTTTGGGGTCTCACACTTGGAGAAACCTCTCAAAGTTTTGGATGCACATGCCCTCACCTTGTGGACGCCCTCTTGGAGTCCATAATAATCTCTCTCTCTCTCTCTCTCCATCTCCCCAACTTAGAATGTTTGTGTCTAGGCCAACCTGCATTGTATTATTGCTTGCACTAAAATCAATTGAAATACTATTTTTATTTGTTTCTCTTTTCATATTTGGCCTATACTTATTGGGTGTGGATGTTTTCTTTTTGCTTTTAACAAAAATGGGGAGAAAGAATATACAAATGATCTCAAAAAGGAAATAAAAAACTGCATACTCTTTAACTAATTAGGAGGAGAATACATTCTAAATAATAAGGGGGAGAATTTATATATAAAACAAGATAAGGAAACATCAGAAGATGGCAACTTGTGAAATGATTAAACATTGTAAACATTTTATCTGCATATATTCAGGGGGAGATTATCTTTTATGACATTATTTTTAATCAAGTTTTATCATGATCAAAAAGGGGGAGAATGTTGACAAGAATGCTGGTGGTGCTGTCGTGGGCACCCAAATTTAGAACCTTGCTCCAATCTAATTTTCTGTAGTAGTGTGAGTAAGG
>JAYJMB010000223.1:0-18341 GCA_036873735.1 Pouteria campechiana
CCTTACTCACACTACTACAGAAAATTAGATTGGAGCAAGGTTCTAAATTTGGTGTGCCCACGACAGCACCACCATATCCATACATAAGAATAACATAATAACATGGGATACTTTCTATCTCTAGCAATCACATGTCCATATAATAAACCAAACACCAATTATTTCAATTCAAGGGATGCTCGCTATCCCTAATGTTCATGTATTCACAAAAAAAAATAATTAACTTCAATCTCATATAAGCATGGGATGTCCACTTCTCCATCCGTTCATACATGCCTGGATATAATTAACGGGATAACTACTATCCCTATACATTCATTCAAATAGAACAGGGGGTGCCTACTTACCTCATTAACGAATCATCTCTTCACTTCTTAAGCTCTATAATGCCACATGTTCCATAGCTTCTCATCTATGCTGAATTGGCCCTATACATAAAACAATGGCATTCATTTACAAAGACCATTTGAATAAATTCTTATCAAGCCAATGAATTTCCATTTCCAGATATTATAATTGGTCTATTTATAAATATCTACAATCATGTATTTTCTCTTCAAGGCATTACATCATACATGTACGAGACATAATTTAGTCATTAATCCTCATAATGGTATAATAGCTCACTTATGTATTACGTAATTCATATTCAACACTCTTAACATACTAAAAATTTCATTAACAATGGACTACACCCTAACATGGTAATCCTTCATTCCATTTCATTAAAATTCCAGGGTTACAAGTAACCCATTGATAAGTCTATATACATTCTTCTAGTGCATAATTGCACTCTAACATTAATCACAAGGTCATCTACCTTATGTTTCTCTTTAATCACTTCCAAATCATGTAATTCATATGTTAAATAAGTATTTCATCTAACATATGACGAACACTAATTAAATTAGGGTTTCTCAACAAAAGATCACAAGGGACCTTCTTTCTTTCCTTACAACATTCATCTTTTATCTAACATAAGTAACACTTAAACATCTTTAAAACAACTCGATTTAGCTTTAAATTCAATCAACTCATTACTCGCATAGCTCATACACAAAAACCCCAATTAGGTCATGGTCCAAAATTAGATGTTACACTCCCAAATAACCCAAACAAGTTCTAAACCTTATAATTCATGCATTAATCATTTTTCACCATACAATTACATCTAAATCATAATTTTCCCTAATTTTTATTGTTCATAAAAACCCTAACTTAGCATAAATCATGATTTCTCATGCTTAATCACTATAATCAATCAATTAAATCATTTTTCTCATGGATTTATAGTCATTTATATCAATTTTTTTCCCAAAATCACTATTCACAAAATCTACAAAACCCTAGCTTAGTAAAATTATGAATTCAATTGGGGAAAAGTAACTTACCACCAAATCTCAGTGTGGCTTCCTCCCATGGATGGGAATCCAAGCTCCAAGCTTCCATTAGCTCCCTCTAGTCACAAAAAATCAGATTTTCTTCCCCTTTCCACCGTTTAAATTCCTAAAACCCAATCTTAGAGGCATGCTTGAGTGATTATCCATCTAAACCCTCTTAGTTTCTAGCAAAATGGGTAAGAAAATAGGCATAATGGGGTTAGGGCAAGGGTTTTGGGTGTTGGGATGAAGAACAGAATGGAAAAATGGCCAGAACAGAATGGGAATAGCGTTTAAAAAGTCACCCACCAAGTTGACCACCGATTGGCATCGTGGCGTGGAATTGGGTATCGTGGCATTCGTTTTGTTGGATGCCATCCCACCTGCCCTCTCGATTTAGTGTTGCAGCCACAATTTGGGCATCATGGCGTCAGCTTAGTTGCCCCCTTTTTGGTGATTTTCTCCATCTTTTCTTTATATTTTCTTCTTCTATATTTTAATCCTTCTCAATTCATGACATATACGACTAAGAAAAGCATATTAAAAATCATAATCATGCCCTCATTTCATTGAAAATATGCTAAGTACCCATTCACATATACATGTAACTAACATAATTGCTTTAATTTGTAGAAATTACATATGCATTTGAATTATTTGATTGAAGTTCACATTTCCACACTATCCTTTTGTAGTAGCCTGAACCAGAAATGACAAGAAATTTTAAAGTTTGATGAATGTTTTAGTTCGGACAGCACAAGCAGGGAACAAACCCTATCCTCAGCCGATAGATGCAGCAATCTCTGCTCATCTCTCCAAATCTGGCAAGATCCGAAACTGACCTGTGATCGTCCGTTGTCGACAACTTTCCCAGTCAAGCCCCACATCAATGCCCCTGTCCTTTGAATAACTGCGGAATAGCGGGGTAGCAGGCTAGATCTCTCCCATGGCATCCATCAAAAGTGGCCAGGAAAATATAGGCACGTGTCTTCAAATCGAGACCAGGAACGTCATCTATGCTAACGCTTATTGCAGATCCGCTTACGAGGATGTCATATCCTTTAAGTTCTGTTGACACTTTTGAGGATCTGCTTACACCGCTAAATGCTTCTGCAGATCTGCTTACGCCGCTAATGCTTCTGTGGATCCGCTTACACCGCTCATGCTTCTGCGGATCCACTTACAAAGATGTCGTATCCTTTAAACTCCGTTGATGCTTCTGCGGATCCGCTTATGCCGCTGATGCTTCTGCGGATCCGCTTATGAGGATGTTGTATCCTTTAAACTCTGCTGATGATTTTGCGGATCCGCTTATGCCACTGATGCTTATGCAGATCTGCTTATGAGGATGTCCTATCCTTTAAACTCCACCGCTTCCTTGGCATCTCGTGCCACACTATAACACACGTTACTTTATGGAACCATCAACAAGCGCTCATCTCAAGCATCATACCACGGAACCGGAGTCCAGGTTTCCAAGCATCATGCCACAGACATCATACAGCGGAACCGGAGTCTAGGTTGGGTCCATATATGTAACTTGCACATTGTAGTAGCCCGAACTAGAACTAATGGCCAAGACAAGAACAAAAATGATAGGGAAGAAAAGGGGCTTCGCTCACTAAGCCACGTGAGGAGCTCACGCGTCGACTCCAAATCCGGCGACATTGACACTACCCAACCGACCCTTCTTAGCGTCGTCTCTGTCTAGGCAATTTGGCAGATCCATCGACCATCGGCGGTGAGCAGGGAATGGAAGTTTGAGCCCATCCCACTCGACAGTGAGAAGGTTACAGCGGCAGCATCGCTGGCAGCAAGGAAGAAGGCCACCCTGTCCTACATCTTTCAGCGACCAAAGGCAAGGATCTGGCATGGCAAGGGGTTGTCCAGCATCAGCACGACACCGGAGTCGTCATGGCCAGAATAGATCAACCATCCGATGGTCAGATGGCGGCGACTTGCGGTTGAAACGATGGCCATTTAAGCATCTTTTGAGATTTTCGGTGACGAGAAAGGAGGATCGACGACAGCAGCACCCGCACCAAAATTGGAAAGCGACCGTTGATTTTTTGATTGTCATGGATTACCCAATGGACGTTGAACATCACCGGCAGAAAAGATGCTAATGCATCTTCAATTCCACCTCTCCTGTCGGAATCCATTTGTCGACGACGATTTAGCTCGCTGGACAAGCGACAATCGTTAGCGGCGAAATGGCGGTGAGGGTTCCTACGAGGCATCCGAACATCAACGGCGAAGGGACAACCCACCAGAAACAGCCCTGGAATCGATTTACCCCCGCATAGTCGCTGACGTGCCATGCAGATAGGGTGGGTTAGCCGAGCAGCCATCGTCGATCTCCCCATGACACTGCTGACGTGCCGTGTGGACGAGAGGGACCGGCCGCGCAGCCAACGCCTATGGAGATGAGCAGCGGACGACGTGGTATGACCCAATGTGTTATGCAATTAGGGGCTGTCCGCCTACTCCAACGAGAAGATGGAGAAGACGGCGGGGCATCGTGCGATGGAGGAGCGCCGCGCACCTACTGACGTACCGGGCCGTTGAAGTCTTGCCCTTGCTGACATGGCGCGCAGCTGAGGAGGGGCCGAGCTGGTGTGCGGAGGAGGCAGCCTAGGCCGACGTGTTACACAGCCAAAGCTTTCCGTCCATGTTAGCACGTTTTGCCAGGAGGGCATGCAACTGATGTGGCAAGCTGGAGGGACGACAACCCCCCCCCCCTCCCCCCGCAACCAGCGACTTGTGCAGCTGCGTAGGTGACACGACCTGAAGCCTCGGGGGTTAGTTTCTAAAGGAATTCCCAAAATGCCCCAATGGTGGAATTGGAATCCCTAGGATGCCCCCATGGTGAAGCCAAAATTCCCGAAATGCCCCCACTAGTGAAGCTGGGCATATTTCACAAAAGAATTCCCCGAGGTGCCCCCATGGTGGAGCTCGAATTCCCAAAATGCCCCCACTGGTGAAGCTGGGCATATTTCCAAGAGTTTCCCAAAATACCCCATGGTGGAACTAAAATTCCTAAACTACCCTCAAAGAACCTAGAGCCTATAAATACCCCCTCTCTCTTCTTGAATGGGGGATTTTTTGAAAGGAGAGGATTTTTGGTGTAAGGAGAATTCTCTTGGAAAGGGCGAACTTGGGGGAAGAATTCGAAGAGTCTTCAAGAGGTAGGTGTCTCACTTGACACTAGTGGGCTTTAGCCACTGGTAATCTATCTAGTGCCCGGGGGCACTTTACCATGGCCCCACTATGGTAAATACATGGGTCCCACCCATGCTATGATAATGGCGGGCCCCATATGGCCAATGGACGACAAGATAACACTGATTTAGACATCCTAAATACATTAAACCTTGTTGAATCCTGATTAAAGCACGAAACCATCCTATAAAGCAGGAAATTAACGACATCATCTAAGAACTGTCGTTAGCACTAATCACCGTCATTAGTGTTAATCGTGATTAGGCTTAATTAACTCAAAATGTAATTAGGCTTAATTCATGTAGTCTGGATCCTCGATCTCTCATAGTATAAACGGCAGAGATTGCCCGCTTGCAGTTTTCCATGGGATATTGGAAAACGCCACTCACCAACTCCTTCAAAAGCCTAAGTCTAGGACCGAGTCATTGCGTCGTGACTCACCGAGTCAAACCTTAGCAACCGCCATTCACCAACTCATTCAAAAGCCTAAGTCTAGGACCGAGTCACTGAGTCATGACTCACCGAGTCAAACCTTAGCATATACCATTCATCAAAACAACCAAACCCAGTCAACCTGGCCCACTCTTCTTAAGCTTCTCATGGGTAATTAAAAGAGTCAAGCTAAACCCAGTTAACCTGGCCCACTCTTCTTAAGCTTCTCATGGGCAATGAGAGAAGGCTTAATCAAACCTAGGTCACCTATTTTCTTCTGATCTCTTTCAGGTCTAAAACACAATAGAGATCACCCGGTCCTGAGTCCTTCCAGGATATGCCAATTGGGTCACAAAACATCTACTGTCTTTATGATTTCTTACAGTCTAAACAATGGAAATCACCCGGTCTTGATTCCACCCAGGATAAACCAATCGGATCAAAATGCCCATTTTCTAGTTGACCTAGTGTCTAGCAACCCAGTCTAGAACCGTGTCATCCCATCCACCCGTTGACTTGACGTGATCTCCTAAGTATCAAGTCATCGCAATGTGCTCGAGGATCCCAAAGATAGCACACATCTATTTTGAGAGAGAGTGTGTGTTTTATTTTTGGATTTCTAAGATGCATTGTACTTTTCCTTTTAATCAAGGGTTTTCTCCATTGTGGAGATGTAATTAGGACCTCTTGTGGTCTGGGATGTGAACACATAATTTTTCTGATGTACACGGCAAGTGTAATCACTTGAGGAAAATCAATAATAATGGAAATTACTTGATTCATTCCAAAGGCAACCAATTCTAGTAATGTCATTCAACTTATTTATTTCTTCCTCATTTTCTGTCCTCGTTACAAAATGGTGAACCCGACGTGAAACATCCCACCCTTAATCTTTAAGGAAAAGTAATACTAATGCATCTTAGAAACTTTATTCTTCCATGAAACTGACTAAGCTCTTTTGTTGCTCTTTGCAGATCTTCAGTCATTTCTATAACTCACTCTTGTTCTTCTCTCAAGATCAATCCTATGGCAAGCTCACTCACTTTTGGATTTCTGCTAGGCGGCGGTTTCACCGTCAACACCCCACACAACTTTGATCGGAGTGTTCCTCACTCCTTCATTAGGGTGCCGACCGGCCTGGCACCTACCATCTACAAGAGGGATGTGACTCTGGTTTTTCCCTCACCCAAAGCTACACCGACAACTTCCAGAGTGATTCCGACAACATTGGACATCACCCTCGCAACTCCAGAAGTAACTTATACTGACTCAACTTCCAACAACGAGGTTGAGAAGAAGCACAAGAAGAACAGGAGGCAGAGGAGAAAAATTGTTTCCCCTCATGCTCCTAGGAGCGTTGGAGACAACTTTGTCTACAATACCACTCCAAACTCTCCAAAGACTGGGGGTACCAAGATCTCCGCTCTCCCAAAGCAAAAGAAGGTTGTAGTTGTCGACCTCACCAATGCAGTCAAGGGGAGGCAGACACGAGCTCCCTTCAATCCTAAACTTACTGGCCCCTTTGGAAGGAATGCACAGAGTAAAGCTTCCAAAGGTTATGTTCAACCTGCCAATGGAACTAGAAGATGGATGACGAAGAAAGGAAAGTCCAAGAAGAGATCAACCCATAGGTTGACCATTCAAGGAAAGAAGGAGGGATGGAAGTTGCCATCCAAGAAACACACTACAATAGTAAGAAGATCATCTCCATCCCAGAATAAATACTGGGAAAGCAATATGTTATCTGCTTTGGCCAGTCTCTCCTGTTCTCAGAGAAGGGAAATTGATAGAACAGGCACCTTACAGATGCCAAGGAAAGCATCAAAGGCAAAAATGAGAGAAAGAAGGGCCGATTCGGGTAGCCCAAAGAAAAGGGACCAGAAGAAGAGAAAAGTGCAGCCTGTTAGTGTCTGCACCACTTCTGTTGACGGGAGCTTGTCACCGACATCGCCTGGCCCACCTCGTCAGGGAGTCATCACAAGGTCAATGGCTAGATACATGGTGCCTCCCCTAATATTTCACTCTCTGTCAGAAGATGCTGGACGGGAAGATCAAGTATCTACATCCCCCCCGCCAATCGATGCACAGACATCAATTTACCCCGACGATCACGTCTTATATGGCTGAGGGAAGTGCAGATCCCGCTTCCATAGAAGAGATAATGCGACAATTGGAGCTGCTTGAGACTGAAAATCAGCGGTTAAGAGAGGCATATGCACAACAGAATGCTGGCCAAACCTCCAATCCTGGCCAACCATCCAATATTGCACGTCCTCTCAATCTTCCATCCATGGGAACGGTTACGCCGCCAGGGCCATTCGTCTTTAACCTGCCAAGAGGAGATCCCCTTGGACCATATGCCTCACCCCTCGCCTCTCTAGTCGCTTCACCTTGGCGACCGCCCAATATTAATGTTGGTGCATAGCCATTTGGCGCAAACATTCCGCCACAACCGTTCGGCGCAAATGCGCACGCACAACCATATCAGGTGAACCCAGATCCCATGGCGCACTTTAATGAGTTGATGAATGACTGGATGGCCCAACGGTAAATAAAACTGCCTTCTTAGGTGCCAAACATTTATCATCAGTCGTATCCGCTGGAGATAAAAAACGAGCCATTCCCACCGGGCTTCCAGATGGTAGACTTTCATACATTCGATGGAACGGACGATCCCCAGCATCACCTCACCCTTTTCAATCTCAAGATGGGAAACTATGTTGTCTATCACAATCTCTACTTGAGATTATTTGGCTCATCGCTCAAGGGGCCGGCATTCCAGTGGTATTTGACACTTCCGGTAGGGTCAGTCAAAACTTGGAATGACATGCAGAACCTGTTTCTAGCAAGGTTCTTTGTCACTAAAAGAGATGTGACATTAGCTGACCTCTCCCTAATGAGGCAAAGAGATGATGAATCGGTAGAGGAATTCATCTCTCATTAGCAGAAAGAAGCTAGCAAATGCAAAGCAACCTTAACAGAGGAGCAAAGAGTTCACTTATGCCGCAATGGCATTAAGATTGACCTCGCGATCCTGGTGAATGAGCAGATCGCCACCTTTTTAGAGCTGGCTAATGAGGCAAGCCGAAAGGAGCACCTCCTTTCCCTCTCTGGGAAAAGCAAAGTTTGGGATGACAGGCAAAAAGAAAATGTTTCCTTCCAATCCAAGAAGAACGAATATGAAAGAAGCAAGCAGAACACCTCTGTCAACACCACTGAGACAAAAACTAGTGGTAATGATAGGCAATCAAAGAAAAGGGAGATACCAGAGCCAAAGTACCAATACTCTGATGAAGAAGTGGTACCTATCCTATTGGGGCTCATTCAATCATGCAATATAAGGTTACTAGAACCCTTATTCCCAGCAAAGGTAGATCAAGTGAACCACCCCCTATATTGCGATTACCATCGGGGTATCAATCTCCCAACAGTTAAATGCAAGGCAGTGAGAAGAATTATTAACCACTGCATGAAGAGTGGGATAATTACACCAAAGAAGGATGCACCAGCAACATCCAACAATGTATCAGTGAAGGAAATTCTCGATTTAGCAACGTCCAATCATCCGTTCTCAAAAGCCTTTAGCCAAGAGGCGCAAGAGAGAGTCATGGTTGATGATGAAGTTTGGGATCTTGTCTGCCCAAATGATATCCTAGAAGTCCCGTCAGCAAGACGTAAGGGACAAAAGCGTCAGATTAAACATGCAAAATAGAAAGAAATGGAAGAGTGACTGAAGGACTTGTTTCCATATCCTAAAAGGGTACACTGCTGGCCGTCATGGATCCAGCCATATATTGTTGAGGATTACCTCCAGCCTGAGAGGCTTAAACCCTTCTACAAGAATATGGTGGGGAAAAAGAAGGAAAAAACCTGCCTTGCTCAGGGTTGTCCAGAGCTCTATGCCTGGGGGCTATCGCTGTCGCTTTCATCAGCTGTGGACGAAGTATGGACGGCATTTTGGGACAATTTGCCAGACTTGGAAACTGGGGATGTCCTAAGCTTTGATGGGGATAGTACATTTGAATATCTGATAGTGGTGCCTTGTTATCACATTGGTGAAGGAGAAGCCTCCACTAGCCAACCAAATAAGAAGCGAGAACGGTCTCGTAGAAGGCACGACCGCCAAAGAAAGCACCGATGCTAAGGTTTCACCATGTTTAACTTGGGTGATTCACCAGTCATACACCTCCTCCGCTATGCTGACGAGTGCTACGGAGAAAATCCAGACCTCACAAAGATGTATCAAAATTTTCAAAGCTCACTTTCTTCGGAGGTGAAGAAGAACTGGTTCCAAACTCAAGCAATTCAAGGCGTCAAAGATTGGTTCCCCTTACAAGTTATGTTCCTACTACACTTTCTTTCCAAAAGAAAGGAAGGAATCAGGAAGTCTCTTGTCAACTAGGATCAACATTATGGTGAGAACATAGCTAATTATGTTCACAAATGGAGGGATGCTTCTTAGAGCGATCAACAATCGCTTGATAGCCTGGAGGCAGAAGAGATCCATCTTTGCCTAGCAAAAAGGGCCTATTTCTACCATCGAATGACGTCTAACTTCATAGAGGTATTCAATTAAGCTGAAAAGAAGAAAATGAGAGCAATGGATAACCAACCGAAGGAACAAGTGTTCATCGAATCGCACGTTGCGAAGGTCCTTGAATACTTGTACTATATGAGGGCCCCTATTTTAATGACCATTCCGAAAACTAAGCAAATTTGTTACTTAGGATGGCCCATGATAAAGTTATTCAAAGAAAGCTGCAAGGCCGCGATCGGACACTTATTCTAGTATCAAACCCTAGTGCGAATGATGTCACAAAATGAGGCATATGCAATTAAAAGCTTTCCCTTTTCATTGGCTGGTAATAGCAATGCTCTAAAGTGGATTGCAACATTGCCAGCCGAATCATTCAGGTCTTGGGAAGCATTGTCTAAAGCATTTGTACACAGATTCCATGACTACACCTCTCAATTCTCTAAAGCACAAGTGCGGGGACTTCATCCTTTGAAAGGGGAACATCTCTATGATTTCGCTTTGAGATGGTGTAGCATTCGTCTTTATTGCCCCGTATTGCAAGAAGAAAGATGCATAATATGGGAATGTATTGTCGCGTTAGGGAAAGCCTTCCCATTACCCACAGAAATGTCTACTTCATTTCCCAAATTACTCAAGCTACTAATCCAGGAATCATCAGAACCCATGGAGGTATCTTGCAACATGACTGACTTTGTGTCAAATGAAGAGAATGCTCCACAAGAAGCATCTGGGTCACCGAAAATAATGACCGTATTACGATCTGGGAAGACCACAACTCAGAATAAAGGAAAGGCGCCAATGCAGGAAGAGCAAGTGCCTGGAATTCCTTGTCCCCCTGTTGAAGAAAGGCAAGCTCCAGAACTAATAAATAAGCCAGATTATGATGTTGTGGCTCACTTGCATAGAATTTTGGCAAGACTGAGCATATACGATGCACTTTAGCTCTCTAAAGAGTCTCGGCAAGCGCTCATAAATGCACTGCTAGATGAGTCTATCAAGGATCAATACCTAGCGGAGGTCGCAAATACAATTGAATGAGACCAAACCATCACTTTTACAGATGATGACTTGTTGCTTGGAAATACAAAGCATAATCATCCATTGTTTGTAAGCGGCGAGCTATCAGGGGAGAGGATTAACTGCATTATGCTGGATCCAGGATCTATGGTAAATATTCTCTCACTCAAAGTACTGAAGTATATTGTCATGTGCCCATCCATTCTTAGAAGTAGCACTCTCGTGATTCAAGGCTTTAATCAAGAGAGTCAGAGGACTATGGGGACTATCACCTTGAGTCTTGATATTCAAGGATTCATCACAAAAGTCGATTGTCATGTCATCAATGCACCAACGTCCTACAATTTGTTGCTCAGAAGGCCATGGTTGCATCGATACCAAGTTGTGGCATCCATAGTGCACCAGTGCTTTAAGTTTTACCAGGATGACATAATGAGGCATATTTCGGCTGACATAAGGCCATTCACAATTTCAGAGGCATTCTTCTCAGAGGCCCAATATTACGAGCTGGCACCGAATGAACCGGAGCAGCCAAAAGAATTGGTCAAGCCAATAGTAGACAAAAGGCGGTAACCATTTACTGTTAAAAGATAGGGGTCAACATCACAAAGACCCTCATCATAAGTTGAACCTCAACAGGCGGGCCCATCCCCATTAATTCTGCTACAAATGGCTTCACGCTTCGAAATTACAACAGGCATTTCACAAAAAGATAAGATAAAACTTATGAAAGAGCTAGAAGTGCTCCACATAGACGATGATGATGAAGAAAAATTGTCAGTCCAGTATTCACAACCATTGCGGCACCAGATCACTCCCGGTCCTGTACCAACTCCGCCAAGTTAGAATATATTCAACTGGAATCCAGTTGCAAATTCCCCAATGCCACAATCTTTCACCTTTCAGGCTAGGATGTCGATGCCAAAACTGCTTGGAAGAGGACGCGGAGGGCGATCGGCCGGGCCATCAATAAGCCGGGGGCAAGCCATACCTCCGCCAACTGGATTTTATGAAGATCAAGTCATAAATTCTTTGCAAGCTTATATGCCACCACATCCAACACCAGTTGAAAACACCCGATTCTAGATCAACAACCCAGGCTCAAAGAGGACAACAACTGCTCCTACCACATCGTCACCTGTAGTGCCAAGTTACTCTCAAATAATCTCAAGACTAACGCAATCTCTGCGTTTTGAGATCAACACCGGGAGCACTAGTCAAGCAAATCAAGAGGCATCCTCCAATCTTAGCATCAAAAGCAGTAAATGGGAGATCAGAGGAGGAAAATTACAATCTATGTTGGTCGAATATAATTGGCCGCTGACTCGATTGGCCGAGTCAGAAATCATTCAGGGCAAAGAACTTGAACCGCAATCCCAAGCAGAAAGAGGAAGATTAGTCTTTAAAGAGATGGGCTTACCCTACGAACAATGTCGTACTTCTAATCTTCTAACCAAGAAATGCCTGTCTGCTACGAATTTCCAAAAATTCAGCAAGAATGCAGGAGGCTCATCGACGTCCTCAGTATTTATCCTGATAAACCTTATATGTCGGTGACCAGTCCGCTCATCCCGGTTTTGATCAAAGGAAAATTAAGAGGTCTCTGGTATCTAGGGGATCAGACAGGCCTTGGTGCGGACGATGATATTGACGTGGACAGTGATGAGGAGTACACCTCGGATTGCTCCTATGTGAGTATCAGGTCGATTATCGGTCCCATTATATGGAACTGCCAGTCAGCTCCTACTGAGTCCAAGATATCAAAAACGTCGTCCCCCAATAATAATTGCACATTGTTACATGGTTTCCACCTCTCACCATACATCCATAGAAGAGGAAGAATCTGAGTCCGATGACAAAGAATCGTAAAGAAACTCGGAGGGACCTGGTGATACAAATGACAAGGAAGTTGTTGATGACCCATCAATTCCCGAATCAGAGTTAGGAACGGCAAGTGGGACTCATCAATCTGATCATGAGCCAGAACCTAACCATTTAAAGGAAGAAAAAGATGATGACTTCGATGCTTCTTTAGAAGAAATAACCTGTGGCACAGCTCCACCAGGGTTAGAAGATGGTGGACAACCAACAATCAATGAGCTTGAAGAGTTCAACTTGGGTATGGATGAAGACAAATAGCCTACCTTTATCTCTAAATCTCTATCAGAACATGAAAAACAACTGCTAATGAGTCTCCTTAGGGAATTCAATGATGTCTTTGCATGGACATACTCAGAAATGCCCAGCTTAGATCCGGATATTGCCATGCATTCTTAACATATTTCCCCAAGTAAACGACCAGTAAAGCAAGTGCCGAGAAAGTTTAGACCTAAGTTGGAGCAGCAGATTATTAATGAGGTTAACAAACTGCTGGAAGCCAACTTTATCTAAGAAATCAAGTTCCCGAGATGGTTCTCTAATGTCGTTCCGGTGAACAAAAAGAATGGGCAAATACGAGTTTGTGTCGATTTTCGCAATCTCAATGAAGCTTGTCCAAAAGATGAGTTCCCACTGCCACATATGGAACTCCTCATCGACAGCACATCACTTTTTGACACATTCTTGTTCATGGAAAGTTACTCTGGTTATAACCAGATTAACATGGCGCCAGCAAATGAGGCTTCCACCGCATTTCGCACTATAATGGGTGTCTTTTGCTATAAAGTTATGCCATTTGGACTAAAGAATACAGGAGCGACTTACCAAAGAGCTATGCAAGTCATTTTTCATGATATGCTTCATAAACATGTTGAATGCTACGTTGATGACTTGGTGGTAAGGTCCAATGGCTATGATCAGCATCATTTGGATCTATGCACCGTCTTCATATGGCTCAGGAAAAATAAGCTACACATGAACCCACTCAAATGCGCATTTGGAGTCGGGTTAGGAAAGTTCTTGGGATTTATCATCCACCACCGAGGAATCAAGGTGGACCCACAAAAAGTAGAGGCCATCAGAAACATGCCTCCCCCAAGGAACATAGATGACCTAAGGAGCCTGCAAGGAAAATTATCTTATATCAGAAGGTTTATGGCTAACTTAGTAGGAAGATGTCAGCCCTTTCATCGTCTACTAAAAAAGGATATAGACTTTGTTTGGGACAAAGCTTGCCAAAAAGCCTTCGATACCATCAAAGAATTACTCCATAATCTGCCAGTTTTGGTTGCACCAACCAAGGGTAGACCGCTTATCTTGTACATCTCCACGAGCGATCAGTCACTGGGGGCATTGCTCACACAAAAAAATCAAGAAGGAAAAGAGCAAGCGTTGTATTACCTCAGTCGTCGGTTGATCGATGCAAAATGCAATTATTCTCCGATAGAAAAAACATGCCTTGCCTTAGTGTTGCAGCCCAAAAGTTAAGGCATTATTTCCTCGCTCATGAGGTCCAATTAATTTCTAAAGCAGACCCACTCAAGTTCTTAATCACCCATCCCATGTTGTTGGGACGACTGGCCAAGTGGTCGTTATTGTTGTCAGAATTTGACATCACCTTTATCTCGTGAAAAGCGATGAAAGGACAAGTTCTAGCTAATTTCTTGGCAGTTCATCTAGTCGATGAAGAGGTTGTGGTACAAGAAGACTTGCCAGATGAAGACTTCGATGGTGCTGCCAAAGTTGTCGGCGCTGGAGTTGAAATCATCTTCATCTCACCCCAAAAAGACATTCTTCCATATTCTTTCTACTTAGGAAAGAATTACACCAATAATGAATCAGAGTACGAGGCATTAGTCCTAGGACTTCAAATGGCCCTCAACTTCGGGATCACGAAACTAAACATCTTTGGTGATTTGGAACTAGCAGTTCGACAATTAACCACTGAATACAAAGTTCGCTAGCCCAGTTTGCACTGGTATTATGATATTGCTCAAGGGCTATTGGATTAACTTTTTCAAGTTAGCATTGGGCATATTCCGAGGACTAAAAATACCATTGTTGATGCTCTGGTAAACTTGGCAATCGCTCTAACCATCTCCGGAGGCCAAGCGGTCATTGTCAAAGTTGAGCAAAGAAGCCGCATTCCTGATTCATATGAGGGGGAGACCACTAGGCGAATAGAATGCGTAGCCTATATGAAACTAATGGCAGAAGACTGGCGAACCCCGTACATCGACTACCTGCAGTATGGGATGCTCCCGGAGAATTGGCAAGAAAGGTTAGCTCTAAGAAAAAGAGCTGCTCGATATGTGTATTTCAATAATACACTGTATCGTCGAGCATATGATGGACTTTAGCTCCATTGTCTTAATGGGGAAGAGATCTAATACGCACTCATGCAAGCGCATTCTAGCGAATGTGGCGGACATCCGTCTGGTCAAAGATTACACAGATGGATCAATTGCTTACGATATTACTGGTGTATTATGGTCTCAGAGTCTTTGTAATTTGCTAAGTCATGTCTTCAATGTCAGCTCGATGGGGATATTCGGCACATACCCCCTTCAAAATTGGTACTTGCAAGCATTTCTTGGCCATTTGCATGGTGGGGATTTGAAATTATTGGTCCAATCAACCCCCCATCTTCCAAAGGGCATGCCTACATCCTGGCTGCAACCAATTACTTCTCCAAATGGGCAAAAGCTGACTCATATAAGAGGGTCAGAGCCAAGGAAGTAATTGAGTTTATTAAATTCAAGATTTTGTATCGATATGGTAATCCATGCCAAATTACTTCGGACAATGGCACCCCATTCAAGAATGAGTAAATGGAGAGGTTTTGTCGAAGGCAAGGCATCAAACATATATTCTCTACACCATATCATCCACATGGGAATGGCCAAGCAGAAACATTCAACAAGGCAATCCTAAAGATCATGAGAAGAACGGCAGATAAGAATAAGCGTTAATGGCATCTCAAATTAGTAGAGGCACTTTGGGCTTATCGTACCACCCATCGGATAGCAACCAATGCAACCCCCTATTCTTTGGTGTTTGGGGCAGAAGCAGTCTTGCCCTTGGATGTGTAGTTGCCATCGCTTAGAGTTGCAATGCATTCGGGATTAACAACTGACCAACAAGCAAAGTTGCTGTTCGAAGAGCTCGATGCTCTGGACAAAAGGCGGTTTCAAGCCAAACAAAGAATTGAGTTATACCAAGCTCGCATGGCTGAGGCGTACAACCGATCGGTTAAACACCAAGCTTATCGCCCGGGCAATTTAGTTCTCAAATTAAGGACTGAAAGAATGGCGGGTGGCAAATTAATTGGCAAATTTGAACCCAAATGGGAAGACCCTTATGTTGTGCAAGAGCCTTATGCCAATGGTTCATATCGGATTGTAAATAATAATGGTATAGGAGAGTTACCCATTAGTGGGTGTTTCCTAAAGCATTATTATGCATGAGCCAGAAAGGAGCAGATGCTGGGGGCATTTGCTCCTCCCTCCATACTCCCTACACATGTTTCTCAAGCAATTCAATTCAAGTGCAAAAGTGGAATTACCAAAAAAGAAAAAAAGGGAAAATGTGTCAAGAGACCAGGTGTTGTGAGAAAATGATGCTAAAACTACACACTCATTAGTATAAAAGATTCTCAATCATAGAAGAAGTTTACAAGTGAGTTAAGGTAGTTAAAATAGACTCCTTCAAAAGGATGAACTGCTTCTCCGCTGCCTTCAAGGCTTGAGTAGCCTCCAGGCTCACAATTGGAGATGACTTCAACTCCTTTAGAGTCTCCTCCATCGCCATCACTGCTTGTTGGGAAGCCGCCACTTCTTCCTTCAAGTGTTTGATGGTCTCCAAACCTTCCACTTCATCTCTCTCCTTGGAAGCAACCAGAGATTCTTGAAAAGATAAATGATGACTCAACTGGTGAAGATCCCGCAGGAGGACTTCGAGGCGATCTTTGCTTACTCTAATATCTGCTCTCAAAGAAGTCAACTCTGCTTGAAGAGATGAAAGGTTCTCCGAAGCCATGTCCGCGACTGACAATTTCTCACCGATCTTAGCCTATAGATCTACAAGTTCAACTTCTTGGCAGCAATATCTTCAGCAGGAAGCCTCGGGATAGCATCCAATTCGGCCTATTCCCACACCTGCTGAAAAGACTCGAGTTGCCTGAAGATGGCTGAAAAACAAGAGATGTCACCGCCTAGCCTTTCTATACCTTCAGCACGGAATAGAAAACGTTCTTTTAAGCTCGCGATTGCATCGGGCAAAGAGGCTCTCCGTAGTATTCTAGCAAAATCCGAGCAAAATGATTGGACTTCATCTTCTAATTTTTCCTGTTGAACCTTGCTTAACTCCTTTGTTTCCTTGATGCTAGCGGAAGACAGCATCTGGAAAAAAACCTCACTAAGCAAAACATGAAAATGTGATGTTGATACTTTGGGCATTTCCCTACGTAACTCACAAGCGCTATAATCAGTCTGCTGCAATGCCTCGGTAGCAGAGGGCAAGGCTCCGCTTACGGCATGTTCGTCCTCAAGATTAGGAGTAGCCTTGTCTGCTTTTTTCTCAGGAGCAACTATGGAAGCAGTACCCTCAAATGGGATCTCTGCTGAAGTAACCTCCTCTTCAATTGGAGGTCTTGCCAGATGAAGAAGGTGTGGGGACAATGGAGAAAGAGGAGCAAGGATGTTGCCAAGCTGACGAACTACCTCATATAAATTGAAGAGATCAGGCAACGATTCTCTCTGGTCTCCTGTCAATGCATGGACATTGTCTGACTGATGGGTATGCATCTCCATAAGGATACTTTCAGCAGCGATAGCCTCGATGACTTTTCCATAGGATGCTTCGCTACCTTCTACCAATCACTCTGATGGCTCAATGGGTCTAGAAGACAATGGGACAGAAGGAGTTGTCTCGCTAGGAAGTATGCTCCTAGAAAGAGAGTTAGGTGCTTTCCGACTTACTATGGTTTTCTTCCTTCGATCTGTAGTGGAAATCCCTAAAGCAAGAACCCCTTCACCGGCTATCGCCTTCTTACTCCTTTTGATGGCTGGGACGTGAATGTCATCATTAGCTACCTCTTTTCTCTTGACAGTTGGAGCAGGAACCTCCTCATTAATTTTCATCTCCTTAACGACTAAAACAGAAGCGTCATCACTCACTATTACCTTTGTACTCTTCTTGAGAGCCGAAATCGGAGGGACTATTCTGCGATGTGAGATCACACTTTTGGCCACTCTCGAAGGAGGAGCCTCGGACAATCCTCGGCTAATGCCTTCCTCCTCAACCTGCCTCCCAACAGCACCATCAGATTCAGTCCTTTTCTTTCGAGATGAGTCTGCTCTTAAAGGAGCTAAAACCCGAGGAACCTTATCACGGAATCGTACTAGAGTACAATCTGCCAAGTACCATTCCAAACGTGCCTCTACATCAGCCTCTACTTTAGTCATTTCCTCCCTTAAAAGGGGCACGTTGATCGATGCAGTTTGCTCAGCATAACTTGGAGGGATATAAGGAGCCTCAGGAGTTATTGGCTCCGCCCAGATCTTCTCATCTACCGGGTATATCTATTCACCATAACCCCACCATCCAATGTGACTATGATCAGTGTGATGAATGTCTTGTCGAGGAAGATGTTCATCCAACCATAAAACTTATTGTGGAAAAGTGGATGACCTATCAAAAATCAATCGCCCTTTATGCCCCCAAGAAGACATTCTCGGGCACGTCAAGAATGAAAGAGGATGCCAACGGATGGTAAGCAAACATATCACAATTAGGGGGCATCTGGTGGTGCTGTCGTGGGCACCCAAATTTAGAACCTTGCTCCAATCTAATTTTCTGTAGTAGTGTGAGTAAGG
>JAYJMB010000225.1:4817-18336 GCA_036873735.1 Pouteria campechiana
TGCTGCTGCTGCTGCTGCTGGGGCTGCTGCACTTGTGGCTGCTGCAGCTGTGGCTGGAGAGACTGTGGTTGATGCATCGGATGCACCTGGTAGTAAGAAGAGATGGGTACTGGCCCAGTTGCAGGATGATGAATGTAATGTGGGGTTGTGTGAATGTATTGTTGCTGTTCTGGTTGAATGGTAGGCAACGCAAAATTTGGGTCCTGAACTTGAATTGAGATCCGGTAATTTGGATCAGAAGCATCCCGTTTTGGATCTGGCATTGAGCTGATGGTTGTAGGAACAGCAGCTTTGTTCCGGCCGGCAGCGGGGTCTTGGTAATACACAGCTTTTGGGCGCGGAAGATTGCTATTATCCCTATAGTTGGAAAACCATTTTACTGGAAATGCTACAAACGAAAACAATTTAAGAATAAATGAATCGATAAACTGAGAAAATGTTTCTGTACCTTGCAACTGTATCTGTTGAAGAAACATCAGCAGTATACTGCTTCTGCTGCTGTAGCTGTTGCTGCTGCTGTGGTGGTGGCTGCGGCGGCTTCCGACTCGCCACCGGCAGCCCCTGCTCCACTCTCTCATCATCTGAAAAAACCCGATTTTGATTTTCATTGGATGGCGAGATCATCGTCGCTGCTGGCACCCCCATAGTTGCAGCAGACACTGCCACTGCCCCACCCACATTCATCTGATTGAACTGCTCCTCAATACCCATCTTAGGATCCTGCTGCCGCACACCGCCATCATCCACATGCACTCGAATCGGCGGCAAATTGGAGAGGAAGTGCGCAGAAGACGTCGAACCAAAAGACGAAGATGCCGTCTCCAGCTTAGGGGAATCGGGGTTATGGTTTTTCTGATCTGCGCCAGCCCCGGCACCCCCGCCACCGCCGTTAACACCAGAATCATCCAATCCGAGCAAGCAATTCACATCCGCCGAATCCGCGGAAACAGCCGATAGCCCTCTTGGGAGAATTCCAGCCCCGTTGAGCGCTTCGACGAACCAAGTCTCTGACTTGGAGTCATCCAGGAGAGACCCAATGGAGGAAGCCGATTCAGGTTTGCTGGGGAAGAGGAAGAGGCGTAGCCGAGAGGGTTTGTGGGAGGAAGCAGCAGCCATAGTGCGATCGTATTCATCAATCATGTTCTCGAGATCTTCGTCAGTGGTGACGGAGATGAGGGAGTCGAGGTCTTCATTTGGTAGCTGATACTTGAGAGTGAAAGAACGGCCCTCGAGGAGAGTGGAGGAGAGCTTGGAGGAGAGCAAGGAGAGGGACAGGGTGGCGCGGTCGACGACGACGATGCGGGTGTCTCCACCGAGATAGCAGAGGGACTTGTCGTGGGGGCGAGGGACGATGTGGCCGCCGTAGCTGCACATCAGGCGCAGTTTAGCAGAGGCCCCCGAGGAGAAGGAGGAGAGAGAAGGATCGTCCCAGGAATCGGTGTTGCGCGAGCGGGGGGACGAGTCAATGGAGTCGGCGTAGACGAGAGGAGGAGGAGAAGGTGCGGGAGCACCCGTTTCCATGTTGCCGGAGGACTAGGGAATATTGGGGCCCGCTCGCTGCTGCTTCTTCTCCTGGGTAGGAGAGAGAAGGGGAGAGAGACGCAGGGAAACGCAAAGGAAGGGTCGTTGGAGGAGGGCTAGGTGGTTTTTATCTGCCATAGACACAGAGGCGGAGGCCCGGTGATGCCCCCTTTTCTAATCTCTATGGTAGTTGGCGAGAGTTGGAGTTTCGTATGAAACTCTTTATGAATTTGAAGTCCATGGCCTCGCGTTACAAGATCTCTTCCGTTGGATGGAGGATTTCAAACCAAATAGGGCTTCTGAGGCTTTAATGGAATCTTTTGATTGCTGATTTGTCTTTTTATGTTGGTAAAAGAAGATATCATCATGGGATGTGTTACTTGATTCCAATTTGATGAATTCCACTCTGATGGAGTTTTGCACCAAAATTTCGTCGGATAAATAAATTTATGAGCTATTTAAACGATCGAGCTTTACGAAAAAATATCACTGATGAAGATACTGTACATCCGCTCTACAACAGTGGGCTCCATTGCATGAACCCTGGCAAATTGAAACGCCGGACCTCGCCAATGGACTGAGGTCTACGTAAATAAGTGGGCCCACCAGGACTTTTAGGCTACCATCTTAGGGAGGGTTGCCAGCTACCTGTATTTCGTTTCGTTTTTTTACCCTTCGGATGCGGATGTTTGTAAGACGGGTGGCGGAATCGACGGACGGAGCAAATGTAGCGAGCCGCTGCGGAATTTTTTGATGCTCTGGCAGAAGGTAGCTCGCCATGCGCAGGTACGCAGAAATTGACCAAGTGGCGAAACAACTTAGCTGGAGTACATGTCGCATAGGCCGAAGCTCATATCGAATGTGACTGGAGGTAGCCCGTTGGTTCAGTGTCCCGCCGCGCATTTAAATTGCAGAAATGGGTAGCCGGACGATTAAAGTCCGAATAGTTGGTTTTTGAAACATCCAACCCGGACAATATTTCTTGGCGCCACGTGTATGCGGGAATTTCTGATGCCAGCGTACAATTCATCGGTTTCGGCTAGAGTATGGAATTTTATTTTTTTTTTCACACAAGCAGACTGTGTCAGGCCGGGGGCTGACAATGCAGGCGCGCTTAAATTGACGGTGCGTGCAACAATCTGATTTGTATGGTGCAGCCAGAAATCTAACTTTTACCATTTTCCGCTCTCCAGGCATTTCTCCTGCGTTTGGTAATATATTAGTATACTGATATAGATATAATCGTGAAGGTGACAAAAGGGTTGATATTTCAGAGAACATAGATGCAAATATCAATTAATCTTTTTTTTTTTTTTTGGCTCGAGGTGATTGGTAAAATGCCCAAATTGCCATCTCTAATTAATGCTTATCCCAACATGTAATTGTTTAATGGCACTTTAATTCAAGTTTTAAAATTTCCTTAATCTTAATAGGAAGATATATATATATATATATATATATATATATATGGAGAGAGCGAGAGAGAGAGGTGATGCAATGAGTTAATTTCACCACCGTCCCTGAGCTCGTTTGGCAATGGATGGATATGGGAGGAATAATGCATTTATTATGGAAATAACAAATGAATGTGATATATTTTTTTTATCGTAATAATTT
Organism: Pouteria campechiana; assembly: GCA_036873735.1. Lineage (NCBI taxonomy): Eukaryota > Viridiplantae > Streptophyta > Magnoliopsida > Ericales > Sapotaceae > Pouteria > Pouteria campechiana. The sequence continues at coordinate 7,956 of JAYJMB010000225.1, forward strand.
CACTTTTATCATTATTTATATTTTAAATTTTTGCTCAATATTCAGCTTAAACTCGTCACATTTATAGATCGCATTATCTCTTATGTTCTAAGTCTTCCTTTTTTATTTTTATTTTTATTTTTCTCGTTTTCAACTATACAAGTACTTTCATTTTATATTTTTAGGAGCAGATAATTCACGGAGCCAACCAAATCTATGTACCGAAGCCAATCGGGCATTTAGCATACCCTTGAGAGCATGGTACGGGTGGAATGTGCTACCACCAGGAGCACAAAAAATAGTCATTTGAAGAATATGCGTCTCATGTTCGAGATCATCATCACCTTCTCGTCCGTGAGCATTGGAAGATTTCCATGCATGTGCTACTATATCTTCTTCTTCCTTTTTTACTATCTTTTCTACCTTAAAATTAAATAATCAAGCATCAGTTTTTGAACCAAACCATCTCTAATGTGGACCATGTTGGCGTTACCTCAACTATTGAATTTCGTAGACATAAAAGGCAATTCAAAAAGACAACGACAATAAAAATTTTATAAATTAAAATATTGTATAATAATTTTGACAAAAAAATTCAAGCACAAGAGGTTTTAGATTCTTATGACAAGTGGCTTCAAAATAGAAATAAAATAAGAACTAAATATAAGAACGAGCCATGCATAAGTAGATGATTAACCTAAAAGCAAATTACTTGTAATAAATTGACATCAAATGTGGGACTATGTTAAACTAGCCCCCAAGAGAGACTAAGGATGCAGCTTGGATCAGTTTGAATCTGGTTAAGCTTAGCCTAATTCTAATCTAAATTAGAAAATCTCTACTAAAATCACATTATAACCTATTTTCTAAAACATCTACTCAAACCAAAATAAATTCATAAAAACCAATTTAAATTTGGGTTAAAAATAGATTGGCAATCCATATTAGTAATTTGGGTAGATAATTTGAAATAAAAATTATTTTATTTATATTGTCACTTTAAATAAAATTTATAAATATTATTCTATTAAATATATTTATTATATGACTAATTAACTTTGAAAATGTTAACAGATGTTAAAAAAATGTGAACAAATGTTGAAAATTCTATCTACATAATATCATAAATAATCATTCAAAATATTAATTTTTGAATATAATCCAAATCAACATGTAAGATAATATAATTCAAGAATCATATAAAATTAAAATTTTAATTATATATTTAATTATAAAATATAATTTAACATGAAAAGTATAATCCATTTAATTATCATTTTCACATATTTAAAATTATTATAAGATACAATAGTGTTATTATTTTCATAACTTATCTAAAAATGATTAAATTATTTTGCTTATTTAGGTGACTTATAATTTTTTGTTGAGACCAACCCTATGGTCATCTTGATTTTGATATTGAATTAATAGTAATAGCTAAATTCTAATGATGACCAAATACATGAAAAAGACGGTATAAACGATTTCACTTTCTAAGTATTGTAAAAGTAAAATTGAAAAAACATAAGTTTCACACAGAGCAAATGTGTTCAAGGACTAAAATCATTTTAATGACAATTAAAATAGGTCCAATCATGTCCTAAAAGAAGTCAAGAACGAAGAAAACAAACAAATACAATATGTAATAAAGTTTTGCACTCGGGAGGAAAGAAGAAAGGAAAGCCCTTTTACTGCAAAAGTCTTTGTAACAATATGAAAAGAAATCCAAGTTGTAGTCATCAGATCCATTTATGTAGAATAACTCAATGCTATTAAGCTCTACAAAACTAGTTGTTAATAATAATTGATACTATCAGAATCTATAAAGGACATTAAAGAGTAGAAAACAAGATCTGTAGAGGTCTAGTGAAGACCTTGGAAGAAATATCTCCTCTCCCAACAGTGTATAAAGGATAGATCCTCTTTTAAAAGTTTGTTTTTATTGTTGACAATGGTTATTGAAAACGGAGCTTATTTACAGAGGCCTATAGTTTTAGCTGTCAACTTTTTGTAATGTGAATTGCAAATATGTTAAAATGGTCAAAATCTCAAAGAGCTTATTTTAAATGGCTAAAAATCCTTCCATGGATTGTAAATAAACACTCTATTCGAAGGGAAAAAAAGTTATTAATATTCACCAAGCTTAACTTGTACATTTACACTAAACAAAGTTTTCTTCCAAATGGTTTTTGCTCTAGTATGCGTAACTTTGCTCAAAGCTTAAGGTTTCATCAACTTCAACTTCAAAGAAGGTCGAAAACTTAGTGCTTTATTGAGTAAACTTTATATTCTTTGATTTATATTTTATACATCTTTGCCTTAAGTAAGAGGTGAACTATTGTATAACATCTTTTGTTTATTTGGTTTTTGAAAGTAGGAAACTTGCAATATAAAAGTTAATTTTTGTAAGCAATAAGACTTGCATTAAGTGTAAGAGTTGGTTAGTGAGTTTTGTAAAATCATTTTGGTGTTGGAAGTGTTGTATTTGATAGAATATAATATAGTAAAGGAGAATTTGTTTTAGAAAAGTAGAGTAAGAACCCAACTTAGGTCGAACCACTCTACAAATTATAAGTTTTGCTTTATAATTAGTTTTAAGTCCCTTTTCAGCTCATTTTCTTTTATTGGATCAAAAATTTATGAAGCTTAAATTCACTTCCCCTTTTAGCTAGTATCTTACAGGGGATCAACATTTTTGATTATCTGGATTAGGATATTTGATTTTTGATTTTGAATTATTTAAATTTAAGTAATTTGATTTAGATTTTAGGTTACTTGATTTAGGTTACCTTCAACCCAAATCAGACCTTATTGCAATTCAGTTCGGTTTTAACCTAAATTATAATACACAAAACCCAAAAAGTATCAACCCAAATCATTTAAAATTGAGGTGTTTGGGTTGGAACTCATATTAACCAAAACCAAGTCGCACCCTCATTGAAGACACGTAGCTAGTCTCTAATTGATTGCTCATACTGAACATGGGCGTCATAAATTTAATGATTCACATCGACATCTGTTGTGCTCCACTAATAATTACAAGGTTAATGATAGTGCTTAGAAGATACACAATATACACCGAAGTGACTCAAAATTAGTAAATTCATAATGACTCAAATCCGGCCTTATGTGCTATATATATCAAGCATGCTTCTTAGGGCTAGCCGCATTGGCCGAGGCAATGCATTGCACACAAACGCTGTTCACAAACATTAATGCAGCGCTGTTTGACAGAAGCGTAGGGGTCCAACCGGCCACCAGCATGCAACGTCCATGAGCAGTTAGGTTCTACTTTTTCACGGCCGTAAGCTGGCAGCTATAACCGAAGCAAAGGTCGCTTAGCGGACGATCGACGGCTGTTCTTCCGCGTTTACGACGCGGTCGCTGTCAGCGCACTAATCCTCCGCCCCCTTTTCTCTCCCTGTCCAAACACTTTAGAAACTCTCCGACTCATGCCTGTAGCGTGGCCCAGCAGATCTGAAGGGTCATGACATCTGCAGTTACATCTATTTTTCTGGCTATTTGTTTGGTGGGCCATGTTGCGATCGGCGAGGAAGAGCCTTCGTTCACCTAATCAGTGTGTCTGAAAAGTGGCAGATATATCAACGGCTGAGGTCAGGAGTAACATCCTAGCTCACCCACTGTATCAAGAATTCTTCTCAGCAGCTTCTAGATGCCTGAGTTGAATGATATGCTCTACCTATGTTGCATATGCTTTATTTTGTACACTCGGCATGTGCAATTTGGGTCTAGTGTTGGAAAATCTAACAGAGATGAGACTATGGTAAATGGATGATCAAAACAAGAAATCTTGGATTGGTGGACACGTAAGCTGATAGCTGAGAAAAGAAGCCAGAAAATGCGGAGAAGCATGATAGGTTGTCCCACTTGTATGAATTGAGAAAGTTGGTGGTCACATATATAATTTCTTATTATATAGTGAATGATGTGATATATAAAGGCCTAAATCGTGCACTTGGGACTTCAACAACAGTATTTTATTTCAAATCCCTGTCAGAGGCACTGCTTAAATAGCGCCATTTTTTCTTGATTGGGTTGTGACTTGTGCAGGGCCCACCCCACATACCTTAATTTCCAAGAAAAATATTAGTATTGCAGGAGCCGCCAACTACCAGACCATGCAAAAACTCCTTGTGATTGCGGCGGGGTATGTGTGCCACATCCTACTACTTGCGCCAAGTGGGACCAGCTGGGATTTTGATTTTGACGATGACTCAGCCCGAGGAAGGGGTTCAAGCACATGTACATTGCAAATGGATACGAAGCATTTGAACATTTCCTTCCCAAGTTTTGCATTCGATTTTTGTACTTTGTGCACTATTTTGTGAACTGGCCTATCAATGAACCCAGACTGGTCTTGGAAATCATAAGCACGTGTGGTATACTCACTCACGTGGCACGCGAAGATGAGACTGTAGGCCGGGTAGAAGACCCCTCATGGCCCCATTTTTTGGGTAATTGCAACCCGCCTGGGTTATACTCCCAAATTGATCCCAACTACCTGAGTTTTAAAAGATTTGGTTTGATCTCGGTTGGGGTTTGGGTTGTAAAATCTAAGTTGAGCTGAATTGCAATATATTTTGATTTAAGTTGAACTAAACTCAAACCAAATAATTTGAAAATTCTAATCGGATATCCTAACCTAGATAGCTTGTCATAAACTCTCACAGATCTCAGAACAAAAATAATTAAATTTTTTTATATGTAATTATTTATTTATATAATAAACATTTTCAATAAAATTATATTCATAAATTTTATTAAAAATTGTACAACGCATTCATTTGAATCGTCAATCTATTTTTATCCAAGCTAAATTTTTAAAAATTAAGTTTAGTTTGAATTAAGGTCTTTAAAAATGAAGTATAATTTAGTTTGGATAAAAAATTTATAATTTATAATAGGATTGAGTTGACCTTTCCCAAAACGACCCTAGTTGCCCTCGTGTTTCATGCTGTCACCCTTTAGACGCTTGACGCAACTCCGCGCCGTGATTGTCACGGCTCAAGAGAAATGATTTAGTGCTCTGTGAGTGATCCGAGTAAATGTGCTCTCAGCGAAGAACGGCTGCATTGTTGCACAGGCTTGATTTGCTGTAAAGATCGCCTGGATTGATGAAACATCAACTGCTGCGAAGCGTAATATATTAGAACTGGTAACAGCCCACACCATCTCCCATCAGCACAAACCGAAAAAATAATAGAAACATCAAATAAAAATTTGACTCTGTATTTTTCATTTTAGGTAGGTTGAGGAAAATTTAAACAAATGAAAATATGCAAGCAGCATTCTTCAATTCTTTATTTTTCTTAGTGATGTCGTCATGTGTCTGAGAAATGGCATGCCAAAGGGCGACGTGTCGTCTCAATTGCTATCATTTTATGAAACTATAAACTCATATTTGTCTGCCTAACAATTCATTGGCCGGTTTATAGAAACCCACTGACTTGATGTTGCAAGCATTGTTGCATGTGAATGCGCTGCATGGTGCAACTCGGGTCATTTGCCGACTAACCCTATTTTTAAAACCTTGACCTAAATTCAATAACAGGTCGTTTGGGTTGAATTTTTTAAAACCTCAATCCTGACCTAAATTCAATGAAGGGCCGTTTGGGCTGAATTCGGGTTATGTCGGTAGGGAGGGTTGGCTGTTGGCAGCAACACGGGATGACGACGGCAGTAGCAGCAGGAGTTGGCCGTTGGCAGTAGCAGCAACAGGGGACGACAGATGGCTTTGGAGAACTGGACAAGAGTTGAAGAGGAGACGGGGTTAGCAGGGGAAGTCGTCGGAAATTTTCAAAATGGGTTTGGGTTAGGTTGCCGAAAAGACAAATGATAGTCGCCGCTCGAAGGATGGTAGAGAGATGGCAAGAGGGACGAGGCAAGGGGGATTTGGCAGCACTACAGCAACGACAGGGATGGCTTGGGGCTCTGACGGGGCTTGAGTTGGGTCTCTGGTCTCTTACGGTATGGGATGGCTTGGGGGTTGGAAGGGAGACGGAGGGGGTTTTCCAGCGGCGGCTTTAGGGGTGGAAATGGCTTTCAGTGATTGAATGATGTTACTAAATGGCTTTGGGGATGAAAACAGCTTTGGAGAGGGCTTTCCAGTGGTGGTTTTGGGGAATCGCATCGAGTGATTTGATCACTGTTTCATAGACAGGAATGAAGGAAACAATACAACGGCAGTGGCAGGTCGAAATCGACCGGGTATTAAGGTTTTCTCTTTTTTTAAGATACATGTAATTCCGGTTGGTTTGAGTTGCTACTAACTCGAAACTTACTTTGTATTGTAATTTGGGTCGGGTTGAACCCAATTTCAAAACCCAGATTCTGCAAACGTTGAACTCGAGCCCTTGAAAACGTCAAGGATAGGCCAGGTGGGTTTGGGGCAACCCAACCTAAGTTGCATCCTTATTTGGTCATCACATAATTGATATTGCTTAGCTTTGGGCTAGGCTTTTATTTTAGGTTTGGATTAAAAACTTGTACTATAATAAAGTTGGTTACGTTGGGAAATTATTTTTTATTTTTATTTTTATTTTCCAAGAGTTGAATTTTGTTGATAAAACTCTTTTGTAATGCATGAAAATTTATAGCCCATCTATTAGATAAAACCATCGCAAAAGTTATTAGCAACAAAAGTTCCGTTCCTAAATCTTTTTTGAATCCGGAGATTGTACTGGTGCTTTCAGGAAATACGTTTTAATTTTCAATTAGTAGAGAAGTTGTCAACAGACAGTTTTCAAAGGACCAGTTAGCGGCCGATCAGAGACACAATCTGGGTAATTCCTAGATGGGGCCAAACCCTTGAAATGTTGGCCTCTTGCGGAATTGGGGCCCCCACAATTCCTCCACCTTCTATGGTAATGCCATTGGGTGTTGAGGCTGTCCAATTGCATGCTACTTACAAAAGGGCCGATGATGGAGGTGCCGACCTTTGTCCGATACAACGAAATGGCATCTTCCTTATTTGTATGGCATGTGATCTGGCCCATCATTTTCTCCCTACTGCACCGATTTTTCCCTGTTGTCCTTTTCGAGCAATGGCTGCATTTGCAATCACCATGATTAAGCAGATTCTATCGTATTTAGCAAGGGGTTAATTAAGTCACGGGCTCGGGTCATCATTCAATCAGGGAACGAGATGGGAAACACCTTTCGCTTTCTTTCCGAATGCTAATCCACTCAGCACATCCCTCTTTAATCCAGACCGTTCATCTCGTGCACACTCTTCCCCATGTGGCCTTTGCTCAAAAATGAGGCCGGTAAAGTGCGGATTGCTGAGAGAAGTGGTCAAGATTCATGAGTCCGTTTTCTTCGTAAAATGTGGCGCAAAAACCGTGAAATGTTACCCCCAGTGTGGATCGTGCACATTCATTTAGGATGTACGGCACCAAAGTTTAAGGGTCCAGATGACATTGGCATTGATGAAAGCGAGCGCGTGGTAGACAGAGAGGAGGGAGTAGGATCCACTCACTGGCATGCTTTCAGAAACAGCTAATCCCACGAGAGGAGCTGCAAAACCCAAGTCCTCGATTCCCACCATTTGCTAACTGTCCTTGAGATTCTTACCGTTCTTGCCTTTGCCAGCATTGGCTAGCCTGTCACTTGGATTCTTCAATGGCCCATGATCGCATGCAGCCGCTGATGCGAACCTTCCCCTCAGTGGCTCGCGCGTGTGCAGCATCCTATCCGTGTAAAAGGTTGATCACACGGTGATCCTGAATGGGAATGAAAAGTTTTGTCTGCTTTTGGTGGGCCACATGCGGTGGATTGCTCCTTGCTTTTAAGATCAGGCCACGAAGACGACGTGGCCTGCTTTTTGAGTGGATCAGATATTCCATAGATGAGATGAATTGACTGGAGAAAAATGCTTCTATGGGAAATTTGGATGCTTATTTTTCTAAAAAAAAATGCATGCTGTTGCTGTTCGCATAAAAAGTAAAAACACCCTGTCACGCTATCGCTTCTCGTTTCATGCTGACATATACCAGCTACAGCTACGAGTACTGCAACCCGTTGTCCACTGAGTCACTAACCACCGACCTCATTTTTCTATATTTATTCATTCACAGGTTGTATAAATAAACACACAGTGAGTGCGTAGGAACCTTACAATCTTCCCATGAATGAAAAACAGCAGGCCAATGCACGATTAATAATAATAGCTTTAAGCAAGTATACGAGCATCGCACGTGAGCGAGATGAAGGCTCTGTTCATTAAACATGGGGCGATCCACGTGATATATTCGAAACATTGTGCAGAGCTAAATATTTTTTTACAGCTTTACTGGAGGATGGGAAAAGAAAATTAAAGGGAAGAAATGCAAACAGGAAAATCCAAACGGATGCACACGCAAGAAAATGCTGGGTGTCGTGTACTTTGCTTGCTTGAAAGTCATGTATGGAAGGCGAAGGGAGATCATCAGCTGTGGGACCTGAGGCCATGTTTCAATGGCTCGTTTCTATGATGGGGCACCTCAATAATGGCGTGGATATCTCAGCTGCTGATACCGGTGGGGATAAGGTAAAGGATTAATTAAGATTGGGCAAAAACGCAGGGGCTTGATATTCACCAAATACAAAATGATTTAAATGAGTCAGGTTTGAGATTAATTGAATATAACTTGATGTGAGCGTGGTGGGGCACGAAGTTTTGTATATGGGTATTACGGGCTGTGGTATATAATACTGTGATGCACAATTCAATATATAAAACAATAATCTTAATTGATTTTGGGTCTGCTCCGTTTGAGTTGGAGCTAGGCTTACGGATTTCGGGCTAAGTTCAAGCTGAAATATTATACTTGAGCTCAAGAATAGTTCGATAAATCAAACTCCAACCAAGTTGAAGACATGTAATGCCACGTAGCTCATAAGCAAGGATGATAAATTTACTTACATTGGACCGTTGTTTGAGCTAAAGGCAATACCGGTGACATTAGTGGTATAATGGTAGATGCCAAAAGTAGAAGTCAAACCCAGGCTGGGTGTAAACTCGATTATTGAGACGGGGCCGTTGGATTGCATTCCTTTGAACCGTCCATTGAATGCCGGCCCATATGAATCAAACAAGCATAATTTCTGGTCGCTGATGTCTCTAACATAGCTACCAACCATAGTTGTATATTTCGTCGCCTATAAGATAATTCATGCCTCGGCCTGCTGTCAAAGGGGGAAAGAATCTTAAAGAAACAAGATGTGGAGGTTTGTGGTGTGGATAAGAAGGAATAAGTTCCCTTTTTATCATCAACCATTGATTTAACATCCATGTTCGCCTGGAGCTTCAGTGCTACAGAAACAATCTCCTTCCGCTGGTCGGGCACCAACTTTCCGTAACTTTGTCATTTTCACGGGACATCTGATCCGTCAAAAAGACAGCCCCTCAGTCGAAGAATAGCCATCCAACCGGTTAGGTTGGCCACACCTTATGTTTTCGTGATGCGATCATCAAAAGCTAATGCCCATGTACCCTGAGGGCACAAGAATGGCCCAGCCCATTGAGACTTTCCCATTGGCTTTCCTAACTTGAACTATAAACATGCATGTGGGCCTTAGCCAGTGTGATTTTAAATTCTTCTGGCTTTTCCCCAAACTTGGGTGGGTGCATGCTGCTATCAATGTCGTAGTCTTTCTGTCCTAGCGAGAGACCTACTCCATGCCATAATATTGGGCCTAATATGGACTTGTACATATTGAGGGAGCTGGGCCACAGTAGAATGGACCACTCAATGTCTACGTTGGGCTCCGGGGGATATGACTTTAACTGACGATGCAACGTCTTCTGGGGCATGACATGGTCTTGCACCAGCTACAATCCTATTATCCTCAAATTGTCTCATAAGCCCAGTTTACTTGGAAAGAAACTCAACTGTATACCTGGAGTGTCAGCAAATTAATACCCTGTCCGTGTCAGATAATCCATCGATCTTTTCTACATCACACCTTGTCTTTTCCGTGATCAATTCCACACTAAACCTTAGCTTTTTGCACGGTAAACAGTCAAATTGTCTTGTCCTCTTTTACCTTGCCACTCACTTTTCGAGAGTGATATTAGATTTACCTTTATTTTGCATTATCTCCAGCGTCCCACCTTTTTAGCCTTATCAAATAAGCGTTTAGAGATGAAGCCCAGTATAAGTACCTGTTTAGCCCTGCGGTAAAATTTAAGTGCTTACAGAAATGCAGAGCTTTTTATAAAAGCTCCAGCTTGGAGCTTTGGGGTAAAAGCAGGCTTTTATGGTTCCGAACAGGGCTGTATTATCAGCCAAACACGCATTTTGTCATGGAAAAGCACTTTAAGGCCGTGAAACCTCCGGGCCAAACAGACACTAAGGGCCTGTTTGGCCTGGCGGTGGCTTTTAAGCACTTACAGGAAGCG
>JAYJMB010000226.1:0-62722 GCA_036873735.1 Pouteria campechiana
TTAATGATAATGGAATATCCTTTGGTATTTTCCAGAGGAGACCAATCCCGGTCATGACGTTCCGTTCGCATTTCGTTTCTTCCTCATTATTTACTATGCCTGATCTGACTTCTTGAGCGCCTCTCCGCGACGCGTTCTCGAAACAGTATGACATTGTATATATTTATGTATTAAATTGAATAACTTTGCTTGTGAGTATGTTGATTTGAATGAATTGGCATATGGGCCATGATTGTGTTGACATTTTGGTTGATAATATGATAGATAGACAGGTATATTTCTCCCATATGATTGACATTGCCTTTTTGCTCTAAGCCTGAGTTGTTTGATTAATGCATATGAGTAATGCAAGTTTTTTTATAAGATGTGTATTTATGTGTGTGAAATGATGTGATATGCTATATGTGATGCATGGGGGGAATGTGGTGGCCTAAATAGTTGGATATGATACACCTGAATAGCGAGATGGCTTGAATGGCCTATATGATATGCTTGAATGGCGGGATGACCCGAATGGTTGGATATGATACGCCTAAATGGTGGGATGACCCAAATGACTAGATATGGTATGCCTGAATGGCGGAATGACCCAAATGGCCGGATATGCTATGCCTGGTTGGTGTGATGGCCCGAATGACTAGAGTGGATATGCCTTGGAGGCATGGCCTGCATGGCTGGAGATGATATAGAGACTTGGATGGCCTGGTTGCCGCCTATGATGGCAAAGAGACCTATGATGGTTTGGATTTCGCCTAGGAAGGCGATGAGGTCTATGATGACCTGGACTTGACACTCATAGAGGGTGGGGCTTGGCTAAGATGCCTAGATAGCCCGGATATGGCATGGAGATGTTAGGCCCTAAAAATTCTAGGTATATGAATTTTTAATTTTATTAATTTTTGTCAGTTCAACATGGGCTATATTGGAGTATAATTAAATTTTTGAGAAATTTATCATGAAAAATTTATGAAATTAAGTAAATTATTAATATAAATATGAGGATAAGGTTGGAAATATATCAAAATATGTTAAATAAGGGATTTAATTGAGAGAAGAATGAATTTAGATAGGTGGAGCCCCAAATGAGTATATATAAAAAATATTAAATTTTATTATAAAATTTTTTTGACAATGGATGGAATATCCATAATAATGCAAGGATGATGAGGACACACTAATAAATGATTAACAAGTAAAAAAAATAAAAAAAAATGCATGAAGAAAGGCGGAATACCAAGTTATCGATAAATTTCAAAAAAATTGGGTTAAATCAAATTTAATTAGAAGATTGCATTAAATTATGGGATATGACATAACCAAAGTGTGTTGAATAAATTTTGATAAATATCATAAGAATAAGACAACTCATATATGTGGAAAGATGAGATTTAAGGTGGTAAAAAAATCTGAATTATGAATGCACATGTGTGGAATGTAAAGGGGCAGTGACTGTTATACTTGTTAATCTATATAAGGGTTGCAACGCCCCCAATTCTATCATCTTTCCTCATGTAACACCCCTACCCATGTTTTCCCCCAATTCCCCATCTCCCAAATGCTTGATTTCAGCAAGCATTGATTATAAGAAATGAAAGCATCAGTAAATACAAGTAATTTGCAAGTTATGGATGTGATTTTTCCTTGAATTCAAAGAGTGGCAACCCTCTAATCTTGAAGAATTCTCCCTGTATGTGGGACCCACCAATCAAAATCCAAATTTAAGGTAAGTTAATTATTAAAATAGATTATTGATTACGTGTATGGCATTATTTAACATATATATTGCTAAAATTTTTGGTAGAAATTAGACCTAGGTTAAGCTAGGGTTTGCTAGAAATTTTAATAAGGATTAGGGGTTGTGGTTAAGGTATATGGATTAGTGATCATGGGCATGAAACAAAGTAGGTAGAAATTGAAATTTAATGAAGTATACAACTGTTGTCCACATTGTATTGGGCTGGAAATTTTATGAATTGAGCTTAGCAATTAAGACTAAATATAGGGGTTTAATCATGGTTTAGTTAGGGTATTAATATGTTACTTAATTATGTTAAATAGATTGGAATTAATATGATGATTAAGGTGGACAACAAGGTATGAAATAGAATATGTGTATTACATTAAAATGCCTTATTAAGTATCCATTTTAAGCTTGATTAAAACCTTATCAAATAAATTAATTTTGTAAATATAAAAATATGGGATCATTTTCAATATGATGAATGAAAAATATACAAATTTTTGTAGAAAATTTCCAACATTAACAGGTCCAAAAAAAATCCTAGAAGAAAATACCCTAAAATTCATTGCTGCCAATGTGTTCATCCTAAAATTGCATCTGATGTTGATGACATCCCAATTTTGACCCCTAAATTATTTAATTTTGAATATATGATTAGCATAAATTTTTATTTATTTAAATTATCTTTCCAACAAGATAAAAACTATTAAATTTTGAGTTAAAATGAGAGAGTTATAGCTAAAACAATGTAATAGTCTTTAAATCATTAGGCATTACATTGTGGGGCCCACTAATCTAATTAGGAGATGAATTAGCAATTATGGTCGATATGAAAGTTGTATAAATTAAAATTATCTATAAAATAACATAAGAATTACTTAATTTGAAATTCATATGAGAGAGTAACACCCAAATTACTAAAATTACTCATGAAAAATAATTAATTGCAAAAGGTGTCACTTGTGGGAACCAAGGACCTTATTTAAATGTTAAATTGGAAAATTTATTCAACATAAAATTTGTAGGCTTTGAAATTATCTAAATAAGGGGAAAAGAATCATCTTATTTGGAATTAATATAAGAACATTATGGTCAATTTACTATAACTACTCCCTAATAAGTATATGTAGACTCCTTTATAGATAAATCTAGATAATTGATCAATGTATTTCATTACGTTGATGATAAATGACCATGTGAATGCATATATATGCATATTTATATGAAATTTTAGATTATGCTATATGTGCAGGATCTCCTAGCGTGTGAATGACAAATTGAGCTCAAAACAATGATAGGATGATTCTCATTGAGGTAAGTAGGCTACCTTCTTTTTTTGTTGAATGCATGAATGTAAATATAAAATATTACATTGTTTGAAATCTAGGCATGTATATTTTATTTTGAGGATTGTCGATATCTCTTGCTAGTCTAAAAAATGAGATTTATGATATTTTTGTAATTATTGAATGTCAGGAATAGATGTTATCCCTTATTTTAGGCATAAAGACATTATTCTTATATGTGAATGTCTAAATGCAAGGGGTAGAGAGTATCCCTAGATTTAAATAATGGGTGATTATGATATAAGGTGATTGTATTGTGTACCAAGGATAATAAATATCCCAGTCTATGATTCTTTTGAACATGTAAATGGATTTTGGGGATAGAGAGTATCCCAAGTTGTTATATGAAATGATATGTATCATACCATGTTATATAAATGTGTGTATTAATGGAATGAGGAACATTCTATGATAAAGCATAATTATGTATGGCGTGCCTGAATGACATATTTTGTATTATGCTTGTCAAACATGGTGTTGATATGCGGTGCCTGCATGGCACAATATCTGACTTTTGTTATTATACAACTGAAAGGAGTAGGGCGTGCATAGAAAGAATGAGAATTTGAGCCTCATGATATGATTATTTTGTGTTGTTAATCTCAAAATGAGATGATAATGTGTTATATATATGATGATGAATAAAAACAGGAATATACTATTTTTTATGCATGTTCTGGGTTAGAACATATATATTGATTAATTATTTTCTATTATTTATGCCTACTTACTGTGTTGCCTAGACTCACGTTTTCTTATTTAAATTTTTAGCTGACAAGTCAGGTAAAGAATTCTAACTGTGAGTTAGAACTATTAAGACAAGAGTCGAAGACATTATTGTGGTATGATTTATTGGGATTGGAATTCCATTATGTATGTATGTAATTGTAAATTTATTATGTGTTTATGTGATTGTAATTAAATGATCTTAAATGAAATAATATAGCATGTCATAGTGACTCATGTATAGATTGTGATAGAATTGTCTTAAATAGGTTTGCCATTAGGGTTGGTTTCGACCCTGGGATAGAAAGTGTAGTTGTGATTAGTTTGTGATTTATGTTAGCTTTTTTATTATTATGATTTGATACGTAATGTATTTATAGGTTTTTAACCTACATATTTCAGGGAAGATTCTACTAAATTTCAAGTAGAGTATTCTTTTAAAAATAGAAAAATTATAGAGGAAATAGTAAGACATATAGGCCCTAGTTGGACGTTATAGAAAAAGCCTATAGCGACCCTACCCTACAATTAGAAATTTTTTTATATAACTATAGTGAATTTACGGTGTAAAATGGAGTAACAGCCCCAGGTAGCCAGGGTGTCATAGGAGACCTGGATGATCTAATTGGACACTCGTTTAGGGTGGAGGCCTGAATAGCCTGTGGATTGGCATATATTGCCTGGATAGCCCATTAGACCTGACATCCATTTAGGATGAGGCCTGTGTATGGCCTGGGGCTTGGCTGTACTGCCTGTATGGGTTAGTATGACTTGACACCCGTATAGGGTAAGGCCTGGTACTAAGATATAGGGTTGACATGGTAGTCTGGAGGTCTTGGATTAATAACTTGGATTTCATGATTTTAGATTGTATTATCTTGATCATTAATGGATTTTTGGATTGATGTGTGTTGTTTTGATGATATAATTACACTAGAATTGGAGAAAATATATTGTAAGTTAGCATGACGGCCTGGAAGGTCTGAATAGTTATGGCACCATGGGGTGCGGATGTGCCATGGTGGCATGGGTGATAGATATGATGGTATAGTCCCTAATTTAGTTGACCTGTGACCCTTGTGGAACATGAGGGCGATGATAGGTGATAATTCGATGTATGAGTCTCATATATAGATGGTTGTTATTATCTTTCTTGAGTAAAGTTTGTGCTTATCCGGATTAAAGTAAAAGAGTATGTTAAATCGATTATATTGGTTGTTGGTCCCATGTAGTAGATAGCTCAAGAGGGGAGGGGTGAATTAAGCATATGAAAATTATGACCAAATAAAAATTAACATGTCAAGCAGAGATAATGTTGTAATGCATATATGATTTTCATAGTTGTTCATTCAATTATGATTTCTGCTCCACACATAGATTCAAATATCCTTTGTTGTTCATATTTCAAGCATATAATATTGTGTGAGTGTGTGTGGAATGATATATAAAATATAATAATAAGACAGTAACATGCAAAATAAAGCAATCAAGCAGACAAAATACACAATAATTTTTATAGTGGTTCGGGAACCCCGTCCCTACATCCACTCTTCCAATGACATACTCATTGTACCTTGGATTTCACTATATCCAATAGTATAAATACACATAGTGCTTCTAGCACTTTTCTAAATTCCAATTCTAGGGAGCATAAATAAGTGTTCCCAACGCTCTTCTAGATTCCAACTCTAGGGGCATAAACATAGTGCCCCCAACGCTCTTTTGGATCCCATCTCCGGGTTAATAATACTCAATTTGAACATCATTTTGCCTCTTTACTAGGTTGATTTGTACAGAATTTAAGTAAATGTAAAATGATTATTTGTTGAAGCACAATAGATATCAATACTCTAGTAATATGATTAAGATAGATCTTTGGGGCTCATCATCTATCAGCGCAATAGAAATTGATTATCTTGGAGAAACTGTTGTCTGATTGAAAGGGTTACTCGCTTAAGCTCTTTTCTCCTTTTCATCTTTCTCTTAGCTTCCTCTCCCCTCTTCATTGTCACTGCACTGCTTTTATATTGCTTCAGAAATTTCTGCCTGTTGAAGGTACTTAGCTTCCATTGAATGTTAAAGACCATTCTAGATTTTTTTTTCCATTAAAAATTTATCTTCTTGATAAACTCATTCTAGCTGGAAAGCTGCAGTGCCGATTTTGAAGAAGATGCCTTTCCAATTTTGGCAAATAATAGATGAAGACTTTCTATATAAATGACTCTTTCATTCTTTTGGAAAGATGCTCATTAAGCTTGAAGGGACGCAGCCTTTGAGAGTTGCAATCTTTGTCAGAGCAAAGATTACTTTCCTTTGAATTTCTTTTCATCTTTAGCTAAGTTTGATTTGTCCGATAGTTAATATGATCTACTTCAAGTAAAAGTTTGACTGGAGAGTGTAACCAACATTGTCCGGTATAAGTAGCTTCTACTCATTATGATGTGCCATAATGATTCAGCCGTAATTTGTTTGAGGACTTTGTCTGATCAAGTCCTAATTTGTCTCTTGTAAGTAACAAATAAATTGGCTCTCATAAGATCCATATAATATGTGACTTCATCTTTGTAAATTTTTCTAAGATCATTGCAGCACATTTACTTCATCTTCTAGTTTGTCTATTGTAAGTAACAAACAAAGTGTAGAGGCACAGATGAAGTTCTTCTTGTACTATTCATCAGATGAAGTTCTTTCATTAGTTGAAGTTCTTTTATCAAATGAAGTAGCTTTTTCTATTAGTTTATCTGTTGTAAGTAATAGACAACTCTTGTTGGCATAGACAAGGCTTCTTCACGGTAGATGAATTGACTTTATCTGTTGATTTGTTTGTAGAGATCTATAGGTTAATTTGCAAGGTACAGATGAATCCGCTTTCTACCAGTTCATCTATTGATTTGTTTGTTATAAGTAATAGACAAATCGTAGAGGTGCAGATAATATTTTTCTAGTAGTTCGTCTATTGGTTTGTCTGTTATAAGTAATAGATGAATTGTAGAGGCATAGATGAATCATCTTTTTAACAATTCATCTGATGGTTTGTCTATTGCAAGCCATAGACAAACTTGAAGATGACAGATAAAGTAAGTTATTCATCTGTGGCCACTATGTCGTTTCTACTTCATTTTTTATTTCAATTATAGAAAATTACTGATGAGTTCCTTGTTCTTTTTCCATTCAAAATGGACTTCATATGAGAGAAAAATGATTGATTAGTTTGACTCCATATTTAGCTCTTCATTTGTCTGAGTTTCGCTCTATTTCATGTTTGCTTTTGCAGTCTGAATTTGTTTTTATGTTGCAGACAAATGTAAAATAGAAAAAATTAGTCTGACTTATCTATGGAACAATTTATCTGAATCTGTTTGAGGCTGGTGTTATCTAATACTGACTTTATCTATAGAAGATTGCTTGGTCACTTGTTGAGGCTTGAACATCATAGCCTCAGATATGCTTCAAGGCTTCTTTTCAAAGCTTCAATGTTATTCTTTCTGAGCTTTCTTATCTTCTTTCGATATAGTGGATCTTGCTTCTGATAGTCCTTATATATGCTATCCACTCCATTTGAGTTGTCTCCCTATATATTATTTATATCTGTTTCTGCAATACTTGGAAACATAACTATCAATACCACAAGTGTTCACTCATATGTTGTTGCTCATCATCAAAACTTGGCTTGTTCCATATATACCATTTAGTTCAACATTGGCACTTGGAGTACCTAAATGTGAACTTGTAGAAATGTTATTGATAATAAAATGAAATATTTTGTGAATAATCAAGACATATGATTAGAAAGGCACAGCTTGTGCGGTGTATAATGTGGATATGGATCCATAAGGTATGAAAGAAACATGAGCAAACGACGAGAACTAGTCAATATTTAAAGTTTTGAGGTTGAAACTTTTTGTAAGAGAGGTAGTTTGTAATGCTTGAGGCATTAGAAATAAGGGGAAGAAATTATTTTGAAAGAAAATAATGTAAATAAATTGATTTTAAGTTATTTGGGGCATAATTTCTATGCATTAGATGTTAATATTATGTGGAAACATTATGATTAAAAGTATATGAAAAAGAAATGGCATAAAATGTAAAAAACAAGAAGAAAATAACAAAAGAAGGTGAGCCAGGAAATTAGCGCTGGTGGCACCAGTCGATGGCAGCAGAAGAGGTGACAGCAGTAGGGGCGGCACCGAATCTAGCACCGGTCAGTTATAAATGCGAGTTGGCTGACTTTTTTGGTTTCCATCTTGTTTCTTCCCTTTTGAGCTAGCCCGATTATGCTAAATTTTTTGTCAATTTAGCTGAAAAATCATCTTGCCTAGCTATCTAATCAATTGATTTTTCACTTAAACCCAATGTCACCCATTTGAACTGAAGAAAATGGAAAAAAAATGAAAAAAATTCTGATTTCCTTCAAATGGAAGGAGCTACATGGAGGTTGGTCCTTTGTTTGGGAAGGACAATTACGCATCAAAGCGAATGAAAGCTCCATTTCTCAACAAAATTCCATATTTTTCAATTTTTAGGGTTTATAACCCAACTTGTAAATAGTGAATTTAGGGGATTGAATTAAGGTATATGGTTATAGATTCATGGGGGAATGATTTAATAAAAAGATTATTAGGCATGAGAAATTATGAATCTTGTTGAATTAGGTTTTTTATGAACAATGAAATTTGGTGGTTTCATGATTTATGTTGAATTAATCATGAAAAAAATAATTAATTGCATGATTATAATATTTTAGAACTTGTACTAGGTGATTTGGACTAGTGAAATCAGATTTTTGATTATAACCTAATTAGGTATTAAAGATAGTTTTTGTATATGGGCTATGTGAACCATGAATTGATTGAATTAAAAACCTAATTAAGCTATTTTAAAGATGTTTATATGATAATCATGTGTATGTAAAGTGAATGTTGTAAGAAATAAAGATTTTTGGTGATGCTTTGTAGAGAAACCCTAATTTAACTAATGCTTGTCACATGTGAGATGATTGTAGCCTGAGATTGGCTATGAGAGAGATATTAATGTGATGTATTGAATACATGATTACAAATGGATAAAGAGTAATTTATTGGCTTAATAGGAATTAGCCAAGTTGTCTTGTAAATGAATAAGATTGTTGCTCTATACAGGATGATTTGAGAAGGCTGAAAAGGTATAAAGCTTGAGAGATATGGGAGGAGCTAAAGGCCTAAGGTAAGTAGGCGCCCCCTATTATGCTTGGAATAAATGTATGGGGATATAGAATATCCCGTTGTTTGTTTCCGGGCATGCGTATTTTGTTTAAGGGATTATAAATATATTGTGATGTTCTAAAAAATGAGATTCATGATATTTTTGATTACTGAATATTGGGGATAAGAAATATTCCTGGATTGTGTTGATATGCATTTGTTGAGCATGAGTAGACTGATAGGGAACAGTGTATATTCTCTAGTTGTGATAGCCATGTGATTGTTGGGATAAGCGAATATCTCGTGTTTTATGAATAGTAGTCTTATTCTTGTGTATGGATGTCTAAATGAAAAGGACATGGACTATCCTAACACTATGCATGAATTGATAAGTATGATAATATGTGAATGCTTGGTTGGATGAGAATAGTAGAAATTCCCATATGTTGTATCCATAGATACTTGAATATGGTGTTGATGTAGAGTAATGGAATGAGAAACATTCCTTATTGGCATAGATATATTTTGAGATGCCAAGATGGTATCATTATAGGAAATTGATATGTATTATGCCTGCATGGCATAATTTGGTATGTGGTGCTTGAATGACACAATTATAAGATTTATCTATTAGTTGAACTTCCATTAGAATGATTGTCTATTAGTTATACTAACTGATAGACAAACACTTCCTTGTCTGCCACAATTCCTCTAGAAGATTGTCTGTTGATTGATCCTTCATGTATACACTTTATCTATTAAAGATAACAGACTGACTTTGAATGGTGCTGACGAAGATGAGTTGATCGATTGACAAACATTTTCCTTAATACAAACAGACGAAGTAAGATATGCTTCCTTTATTCTTCGTCATCTATTGGAGGTGACAAATAAAGTTTGCTTAGTCTTGCACCACCAAACAAAGTGAGACCTTCTTCCTTTGTTTCTTATTGTCTGTTGATAGTGCCAAATGAAGCTTACTTCAATTTCCTTGATTAGACAAAGTGTGGCGTTCATCTGATATAAGCGATAGACGAAGCGTGTTATGCTTTGTCTTGGATAGAATATTTTGCACATCGCATTTGTCTGTCATAAGGTGTAATGATCGTGCCTTTGTTTATTGCACTCCAATTCGATCCAAGTAACTCTTTGTTTGTTCGGCTTCATCTATGCTTACTGTGTAGCATCTTCATCGTCTTTAGCTTTGGTTGAAATTTGTCTGTTGTGACAAACAACCTTTTGATCCAAAGACAAGGCAAAATTCTTTAGTGCTTCTATACACTTTGAGCAATAGAAGGGGTTTGTTCTAGCAGCTTCCTTATCTCTTCAATCTTGATCTGTCTATCTTAGCTCAGCTGAAGTTGCACTCCCTTCAATATGTATATTGTCATTTTGTTCTCAAACAACGCTAGTCTTCTAATTTTTGTATTGTTGTCTAGGTGGCAATTCTTCTTTCTTTCTCTGTCTGAGTATTTGATAAAGCTTCTTCTTCTTCTTTTTTTCTCAAACAAGCTTTGTTTGGTCGATGTAGATGGTTTGAATTTCTCGAACAGAGTTATGCTTTTTTGACCATGGCTTCATCTTCAACTCCTTTGTCTGCGAAGCCTTTAGTTGCTTCTTCATCCTTATGCTTTTATCTTAGATAGACTGATCAGATATAAGTAGTCCACTACTTAAGCTCTCTAATCATGGCTTCTCCTTTATCTTCTTAGTTTGCATTTGTCTGTAGATATTTTCTCATTGAGGCTAACAGATAATGTAAACTCGTTGTAGCACATCTTTGGAGCTTTGTTTTTCTCTCATACTTTGTCCATTGAAGCTTCTCTTAGACAACTGCAACCTTTTTGTTGCTTATCTCCAAACCTTTTATTTTCTTCTTCTTCTTCCACAGTTCTCATCAATTCAACTCCTTTCAAACATAGCAAATTGTTACGGTAAATGATCATTATCCTGCACTTGAACATTTTTGCACTTACTACGTTGTTAGCTTTCATATATAATATCATAATGTATTTTATCTTCATATGATTGTAGTTAAGCAAGGACAATATACATTTTTATTGAATGCATAATATGAAAGCTTAAGTAATTATAGTGCATAATATTTATTTAGTAAGTTTATGCAGTGAAAGTTAATTTATGTTTATTATGTGCGTACCATAAAATAAAGTCTGTATGCTTGTTTAATTAATCATTCATGGTTAAGTATTTTTATTATTTAATTATTATTGATTCATAACCATATATATAATTGTTAGAGATTTAAGCATGGAGGAATCTTAATGTAAGATTTGTTATCATCAAAATCATATATAATGTTGACAATCTCCCCCTTTTTGATGATGGAAAAACTTTAAGGACTTTTATAAAAACTTGAAATTTTTTTTAATCTCCCCCTGAGTATCTAACTTGTATAATCCTATGGGTTTGATCCTTTTATCATTTTCCTAGTTTAATCATTACTCTCACAAGTTTCTCACACAATTCTCTCCCCCCTTTTTTGTCTTAATCAAAAAGATTTTTCTTTCAAGTTTATTGCTTTTCCACTTTTTAATTCTAGTTTTCTCCTGAAATATATTTGTCTTATATCTTTCTTTAAATTCTTATCCCCCTATTTTATTTGAATCCTAGAATAATTTTCTCTCCCCCTTTTGATTATAATTTACCACTTAATTTTCTTTTCCATAAAATGATTTATTTTAATAGTTGAATAATTATCTTCCAAGCAATTTGATAATTAAACATTATTATTATTTTAAGAAGCATTTCTATATGGAACAACAATTAGACATTAATTAAACATGTATTAATCATCAAAATCATATTAATATACAGAATGTAAACAAAGTGATTTCATGCAGTGACAATGCATGGTTTACTATTAATGTGCATCTCCTTTTAATTAATATTTGTTATCAATGGCGACGGTTGAGAGTTATTAATGGAGGAGTTGACAGATTACTTGGGAAGTGAAGAAGCCTTCATCTTTCTCTTTTCTTGTGCAAAGGGATTGGGAAGAGACAACTCTTCAGTGCTTACCAAGGTAACCATGGCTTCTTCCAGTTCGTCTATAAAGTTTATTGAAGGTGAGAAGGATGATGCTACTTTTATGGTCGTGGAGAGATGTTTGGTTCTTCAAGATAAGATTGAGCACCTGAAAGTTTATTTGGCTTTTGTTAGGAGTAGCAATCTTTATTTTAATTGTCTCTTAACTAGGAATTCTACAGCTTATATGGAGGCCATAAAACGTATTAAAGATTTGGAGATGATTGGCCAAGTCTCACCAAAGAGTTAAAGAGTTGGAAGCAGTTGTGAATGTTTTAGTTTATTAAATATTTTTGCTTTTTAATCTGAACTTTTTATATAATATTACAACTCTTTAAACTCACATTTGTGATTTTACCTATTCTGATCTTTTATGAAAGATTAAGTTTGGTGATTTATGTTGTTTATATAATCATTCTTTTAGTTTGTTAATTATTGGATGTGTATCTTTTATTCATTGTTATTTAACAGTGATAATGCATGATCCTAATTTGTCCTATTTGGATCTTTAAGATTTTTATTTCTGTTTAAACTATTAACTTGATGATTACTTCTGTAAGGTTTTATGTGTCTTCTAAGGATTTGTTATAACCTATGTATTCCATGATGTTTAGTTGGACAGACAGTGTACAAGGTTAACATTCGAGCAACAATGAAGCAAGAGATAAGTGAGGAAAATAGTTAGATTCACTTTTTAGAAGAAGAGGTGAGACAGTTAAAGAGGGAGTTAAAGTCTACTAAGAAGATGAATGTCTTAACAGATCTTCTTTTGACTAACCGGTGTATAGCTTATTGAGAGATTATGGATAAAATTAAGGCTTTGGAAAAGGAATTGTCTGAGACTTAGTACAAAATTATAGAGTTGTTAGTAGTTATTAAAGTTTTAAAAGATTAACTATCTTTAATTTTCTTTGTTAAATGTTTTGAAGTTATTGGTGAAAGTTTTTGAATGTTTAAATGTTCACAGAATTTTATTAAATGTTTTGTTGTATGTCATAATGATTATTTTTATGAGCTTTTACCTTTTAATTTTGATTCTTTATAAGAGATCAAGCTAGTTAACATTATTAAAGAAGAAATGACTAAGAATGGAATTCCTATTTGAGACCTTAAACTGTGAAGTTTCCCAAATAGGCTAGACTATGCCTTAGGATTATAATGATGTTTGACTTTTGATTATTTTAAGGCTTGTTAAGATTTTCAGAATGGTTTAGCTCAAAGCAATAAATTCAAATCCAAAGCAGTTCATTCAGAGGCATTTAGGGTATATAGCAATGAAAGAAATATAATCAAGCTTGACAACTTATCCCTTTTAACACTTCCCTTCATAGATTTTTCATTTAAGTTCATAAGTATTGTTGTCAGCTTGATTATTTGTTCTACTTCTGCTATTTGACGTTGATGATACTCCCTTTGAGATATGGTATTGTCCAACATATAGTCTTAATTTGTTCAATCATTTTCTTGCATTCGAAACTAGAACTTGTTGACTCATTTGCTTGGATTTATGAGCTGAGAAGAAGGTCTTGATTTCTCATTGTTCTCATTCTTCTTCTGTGCTCATCTCAAGTTTTCCTGCATACACTTAACATACTTTTGCACTATTTCTTCGTTAATGAGTCCAAATTGATGTGGACATTCATTGCCAATATATCAATGCAAAAGTTATTTTAATCATAACAGTATGCAAAGAAATAAGATGATGGATTAAAGCAATTTTCATAAATGTCCATTATAAGCATTTGCTTTAATCAACCAATGAGTTATTTGAGCTAGCACATATGTGAATTACCATTAATCTTTTATGCTAGATCATCCCGTCTTTAACTAATTTTGAGCACAATCATTTAGTTTCATTATCGTATCTTTCTTTTAGTTATGTGTCTTTTAAGCATTCTTAATTTTAGGTGATTTATTGTTTAAGTGTTATTTTACTTTCTGATTATCTTAGAATTTTTACTTTATATTTTTTAGAGTTTTATTTATCCTAGTGTAAATTCTATATTCTCCTATTTATGAGTGAAAATATGGGCATAAAAAATATACTATGTATGAAAGTTTATTTCTATCAATGTATAATTATCTAAGTAATTAAAAAATCTAAATATGGTTTTTACATAATGTGCAAATGAATGAATGAATATGCAGAAATATGTAAATATAGTTTCAAATTTCTATTTTAATCTACATACATCTAACGAAAACTCAGACAGAATTCTAACTATTAAATCTAGTTTTTAAATATACAATCGGCATATGAAAGTATAAGAGTAAAACTTGATAAATAAGAATATATGCACATCTAATAGGTCATTAAAAAAATCCTAAAAAGCAGAGTAAGAATGTAAATCTAATTCTACAAGAACTTATTTAATTGAATAAAATATGTAAATAAATGAAATAATGAATTGAAAGACTAAACATAGATACTTATTAAAAGCAATTAAATGACACAATTAGTAAGAGCATCTGAGTTTAAATGACATACCTATACTTACCTTTTCTTTTTATTTTTGAAAAAACTTGGTATTTCATTATGTCTTCAACTTGTTTCTTCAGACTAAGTCTTCTTTCTCTTTCTTCTTCTTCAGGAGTTTGTTTCTTCCTTTCTTAGATTTTTTGCACTTAAGTTAGTTTAAATAATAATGCAAATAATGTGTGGGTGCCAAGTGTTTTTGTCCCTTATTAATTTATCTTTGGCTTGTCTAAGATTTCTCATATGAGTTCATAAGCCAAGACATCCTTATAAATGATGGAATAGAGACCATATGGAGAGTTTTTAATATTTTCAGCTCAGCTCTTTTTTCATCCCCGCTTTTGCCAATACAGATAATTTTTCATATGTGAGAATCATTTGACCATAATAAATGTTTCCTATCTCCTTTTTCATTATATATCCAATTTAATCTATCAAAAGTTTGGAAGATGGGAGATGGACTACTCTTTGAAGTACAAAGAGGATGACATTGTTGGGTAAGCCAAACAGATCACTAGAATTATTTATCTAGCCCGCTCTGATACCACTTATAGGAATCCCTAGGATGACTTAACTCAAGAGGGGAGGGGTGAATTAGGTAAATAAAAATTTATTGCTTAATCCTCGTTAAATCGTTTCCTTCTTTTTGTGATTGTGTGTGGTATGACATAAGATGAATAATAGAGATAATAAGATGTATGAATAGTAAAGCAAATAAACAAACAAGCGCACATACACACACATACACAAACAAGACAAATTTTATAGTGGTTCAAGATCCCGTCCCTACATCCACTCTTCCAAGGTCACCAACTCATTATGCCTTGGGTTTCACTATACCTTGTATAATAGAATACATAAGTGTCTCCGACACTTCTTCTAAATTCCAACTTTAGGGGACATAAACACAAGTGTCTCCAACACTCTTCTGGTTTTACGCATTCACTAGGAAACTCACCCATTTCAAAGATCACAATCAAACTTGGTAGTTTTTTCGAGCTCACTACCAACTCACTGATTTTAAAGCTCATAAGCAAACTTGATGGTTTTTTAGAGATCACCAATAACTCATTACAATGTAGTTTATCGAGTTTATTACAAACTCTCTGGTTTTTAGATTAACCAGAAAACTATTACACATTTAAGCATAGGGGAAGATATGATCTTTTCAGTTCTATCAATAAATAAAGATCTTCCCAAAATGTAAAGATAATGGCCATATAAATAAGCAGATTTAAGCTCATGAAAGATAGATGATGGTTTAAGCTTTTGGCCATGGGTGGAAGGATTTTCATCAAGTTGAGTGCATTTGTAATGGGTTCTTTTACCACCTTCGAATTGTTCTGCTTCTTTTCCTTAAATAGCTTTTTCAAAATCTCGACCGTTGGCGAAGATGAGAGCTAATTAATGCAGAGACAAGAGCAACATTGAATGAATAAAATCATTTAAATTTTCTGTCATTGAAGTCCAGGTCTTTTTATTTTATCTCCAGTTACTGCAACGCCAATAGAGAGGAGGATGAGCTATGATAAATGTATTCCTCATTTAACTCGTCACAGCATTAAGAAACTTACAGCGCCGCTTATTACTGAAAATGGTGACAGGTATGTGTCTGCACGACGACAGCTCGAATGTATATGCCATTTGTATATGTAGTCACATAAACTGATTCTCCTCTGACACATTACAGCCTTTTTTTGTCTACATTAGTCTACCATAAGTTGTAGATGAATTCTCTCAAGGTTTGTCTATAAGTTGAACTTCCATAAGAATGATTAAGTAGCAGATGAACTTTGATGTATATGAAATTATACTGACTAATAGACAAATACTTCTTTGTCTGCCACAATTCCTCTAGAAGATTGTCTGTTGCTCGATCCTTCATGTATACGCTTTGTCTGTTAAAGATAATAGACTGACTTTGAATGGTGCTAAATGAAGATGAGTTGATTGATTAACAAACAATTTCCTTAATATGAATAGATGAAGTAAGATATGCTTCCTTTGTTCTTCGTTATCTATTAGAGGTGACAGATAAAGTTTGCTTAATCTTTCATAACCAGACAAAGTGAGATCTTTTTCTTTTGTTCCTCGTTGTCTGTTGATAGTTTCAAATGAAGCTTACTTCAATTTGTTCGACCAGACGAAGTGTGGTGTTCGTCTATGTAAGCGATAAACGAAGTGTGTTATGTTTTGTCTTGGATAGAATATTTTGCATGTTGCATTTGTCTGTCATAAGTTGTAGATGATCGTGCCTTTGTTTATTGCAGCCCAATTTGATCCAAGTAACTCTTTGTTTATTCAGCTTCGTCTATACTCACTGTGCAGCATCTTCATTGTCTTCAGCTTTAGTCAAAGTTTGTTTGTTGTGATAGACGACCTTTTAATCAGAAGAGAAGACAAAATTCTTTAGCTCTTCTACACACTTTGAGCAATAGAAGGGGTTTGTTCTAACAACTTCCTTGTTTCTTCAATCTTGATCTGTCTGTCTTGGCTCAGCTGAAGTTACACTCTCTTTAATATTTATATTGTCATTCTGTCCTTAGACAACTCTAGTCTTCTCGTTTCTTGTATTGTTGTCTGGGTGACAATTCTTCTTGCTTCCTCTGTATGAGTATTTGATGAAGATTCTTCTTCTTTCTTTATCTTAGACAGGCTTTGTCTGATTAGATATAAGTAGTCTGCAACTTAAGCTCTCTGATCATGGCTTCTCCTTTATCTTCTTGGTTTGCATTTGTCTATTAATATTTTCTCATTAAGGCTGACAGATAATGCAAGTTTGTTGTAGTACATCTTTGAAGCCTTGTTTTTCTCTTATACTTTTGTTTGTGAAAGGTTCTCTTAGAAAATTACAACCTTTTTGTTGCTTATCTCCAAACATTATATTTTCTTCTTCTTCTCCCACGATTCTCATCAGTTCAGTTCCTTTGAAACATAATAGATTATTGTGGCAGTCTATTGCAGATGATCATTATCCTGTACTTGAACATTTCTACACTTGCTACGTTGTTGGCTTTCATCTATAATATCATAATGTCATAATGTATTTTATCCTCATGTGATTGTAATATTTTGTAAAGCAAAGATAATATACATTTTTATTGAATGCATAATATGAAAACTTAAGTAATTATGGTGCATAATGTTTATTTAGAAAGTTTATGTAGTGAAAGTTAATTTATGTTTATTGTGTGCACACCATAAAATGAAGTTTGTATGCCTATTTAATTAATCATTCTTGGTTAAGTATTTTTGTTATTTAATTGTTATTGATTCATAACCATATATATAATTGTTAAAGATTTAAGCATACAGGAATTTTAATGTAAGTTTTATTATCATCAAAATTATATATAATGTTGATAAGGAGGTTATGCCTTTATGGCATAATTTTGGTGTGTGTGGTGTCTAAATGGCACCTAGTCTTGTATGATGAGCCCAGAGTGATTGAAAGGTGAGGTGATGTGAGGTGCCTAGTGGGTATGCTCATGGTTATGATTGAATACACCTGAAGGGCGCAAAGCATTGTAATGAGTTGAGGATAAATTGAGCTTTTGGATATATATTCAGTTTGTGATAGTTTGTAACCGTGTTCTAGGATGAGAACATGTAATTTCTAATTATTTTTATTTTATATATTTGCCTATTTACTAATTTGTCTAGACTCACACCTTCTTATTCTATGTTTTTAGTTGATAGGACTCACATAATGTATAAATGAAATGTAATGGCATATCATATTTATTTGAGTATGATATTATGAATGGATTTATATTAGTCTAAAGTAGTGAATTGTCATCATGATACGGTTCCGATCTTGGATAGAGTTGTGAGTATGGTAAATAGAATGTTCTTTTTAATTTTTGAAAACATAAATTTACATGCTTTCACATATGTATGTCAAGTGTAAAACCTAATATTACAAGGCAGACTCTAGTGAATTTTAGGCAGGTTATTTCCTTTAAAAATAGGAAAATTGTGAGGTTATGAGAAGATTTTCCTTAAAAAAAAGGGAATGGTAGTATCCCGCAGTAGCCCGGGTGTGGCGTGGTCAAAATACATAGGGTGGGGGTACGGGGCGTTACAACCACACAATGTGAGATTGAGAACTTAGAGCTGGTTCATCGACTCCCTATCTTTAGTTAACCTAGGGACGACCTACTCTACACTTAATTGGTGGCAGGAAAATACTTGCACAACTAGGAACTGTATCCTAAAATCTTGCATCACGCATTGAATGAATAACACACTTATATGTAATATGATAGTTCGAACAATGAAAATAATCCGAACAGAAATTGAAGAGATCAACTCTACTATTCACCAAAACTGTAAATGCATGTTGACATAGTATGCCATCAATCTGCCACTATTTACACGAGCATATTTTGCTTTCGAGATTTAGACTATGTCTCACATCATTTGTGTCCACCTCATACTCGTTCATATCAGCACACCTAATAATGGCTCATCTTGCACATTGTTTGTTCTTATTGATAATTTTCTCAACTCTTGGTACAACATTCACCTTCCAAGAACCACTAATATTCCGTTGTCTGTCAAATATTTTCATTATCTTCACCCTAATGTCATCAAAAGGTCACACATTGGTTGATGGTGAAGATCTCACAAAAAGCTATTTCATAACTCAATAAAGTTATTCTCAATACTTATTATAAGGAAGATTGTCCTTAAAGAATGCCCATGACCAATATTCAGGAGGCTTCCTACACACCCATTAATATGTTTTAGGATATGTGAGTTGTAACTGTTGTATATATTTTCCAAACTCGTACCTTGTGTATACTTGAGCAGCTCCCCAAAAATAATCCCGCACTGCTTTATTTTTACCATAGTCATAGGTCTTTAAGTTAGCATACAGATGTCACATATAATACCGATGCGCCGAGGATGAAAATACAAGACTTACAGCTGGCAGAAGTCCTTTCCATCATTCGAATATAAAACAATGGTTACCATCCCCAATTGCTCTCCCCAAATAGGTCAAGAACCACTCCCATGATTCGATGCATTCACTCTCTACCATAGTAACTCCTAGAAGGGCAATCTCATTATTTCCATCAAAAGCCATAGTAGATAACATAACTTCTTTATACCTACTTTTCAAATGGCATTCATTCAGGAAAATCAATTGACGACAACCTCGATAATATCCCTCCACACATGCTCCTATAGACATGAACAACCATCAAAATGTTTTAAAGATTCCTCAGTTGATCCAAATACTTTATCTAATATCAGATATTTACCTCTCCAAACATTTTTATAGCTAACATATATACCAATATCTCACATAATCTCATTCATCAATTGTTTAGGGCTATAATTTTTATTATATCACAATTTCTCTTTCACCTTATTTCAATCCACTACTAAGTCATGGTCTTCTCACTTGAACCATATTTACTTGTACAATTGTGGTCGGCCTTAATCAATCACATACTGAATCCAACTCCATCTTACATCACTCGAGCATAGCATCTCCATCCACAGTTTGGTGCAGTAAATCTACCCTCTCCTTATCATTTTTTGGAAATGTTATATTAAAGTGATTTTTAATTGCATATTCTTGTATAGTCTTTTTGCAAACTATAAAGTCTTACTCCAACCACACCTCTAACTTTGAATCTAACACCATTTTCTGGTCATCAGCATATATGCTTCTTCCTTCTTCATCTGAATCCTTAGATGAATATACTAGCTCATACCTGATGATCTCATCATCGACTTCGAATGGATTAATTCTAATACTATTTGACAACTCCATATTATCATTTCCCTCCATGTCATCAATCATTTCATACTCGAATGGCTCATTCATAGTTTATCTTATACATGTTGGCTCATCCTCCTTGACATATGCCAAGTTCTGATCGCTAGTAATCCCTTTTCTTGTTGCAATGATGACTGATATATACATTAATATCAGTTGTTTGCTTCCTTCCTTTCCCTTTTTTTATATTGCATATTTTTCTTGCATTTCTTCAACATATCTAACAAATCAACATCATCCTTGAGATCTTCATAATAGTCACATGAACCAACAACTTGTATCTTGTACGACAATCTGATATCATCCCTTGGGATATTACAGATACTTTAAATCTCATCCATTAAGTCTTTGAATGTTTTTAGTTCTTCTCCAATGTTATATTCTAATTGTAGTCTCCAATATAAGTCATTGCCAATGTTGATCCGTCCCATTGAAATATACCACCATAGTGGATACACAATAATGCAGCCAACCATTAGTCTCACACACTAAAAAATGGAATAATATATATGTTTTAGCACACATGAAAAAATACAACATAAATGAAATGTAATGATAATAAAATGTGAATTTACTTTATACTAGCAATAGAAAAGTATTCAAAATAATTGATATTGGTTAAAGGAATTACCGCATTATAAATGAAATTTATCAAAATAATCTCATAACATTTCAAAACATAAAAAAATGGAATTTGAAATAGAGTTTTGCAATTGTTTGTTTATTTGATAGCTGTAATGATTGTTACACTTCCTGTTGTGCAATTGTCCTAGCCTTGTTATTCACATCAATATTTAAGTCACAATAGAGTTACATAACTCCTACATATTAGAGTAATTTACCAATATGATAAAGAATTTCAATTTTAGAGGAATGTCTATTTCACCAATAGTTTTCAACACCCAAAAAGCAAAAAATATATAAATATGGTGTTTCAAGATTAATGATCCTTACTAGGAAATGAGAATAATGACAAATGTGGGGTTATTTTTTTGCAGGCAATTAACAAGATGAAGGGAGAAGGAATAGGTGGCATCTATAGGGAAGAAAGCTGGAGGAATGTGGGCCATCTATTGGGAAGAAGGGAGTCATTTGTTGGGAGAAAGGGGAAAGACAAGGAAGAAGAGGAGAGGATGGGTTATGAATTTGGAAGAGACACATGCACAAATCATGTGGAGGGTAGAAATGTCCTAATTTTGGCTCTGACAGTTGGACGGGGGCTCTCGGTACGAATTTGGAACGAAACTACGCATATAGGATGGATTTGAAAAGGCAAAAACTTGGGGACGGATTTGGAAAAAGGGGTAAAGGTGGGTATCCATTTGGAAATTTCCCCTCCAACCAACCCAATTTACAACTCAAACTAAAATTCCCAGCCAACTTTTTCCATTTCTCTCATCAAATCCAGCCTTTTTTATGGTCAGGTTGGTCAGGTTCGGGTTAACCCAACCAATTTACTCTCGGACGTCGAGTGAGCCCTCATCTTTATTCGCCTGCTCTCAGATTTGACATACTCTCTAATGTACAAATCCCAGTCTCTGTTCTTGAATTTTCAAATTGGATATGGTGTTTCCTTTCTCCGTTGTTAACCGTCCATTCATCATCACTGATTCAAAAGATCTAGGCCGTCGTAACAGTGCTATCTTTGATTGATATTTCATTCACTATCCTGTTCCAGAAGATTAAAGGTCTGGATTACAGTATTAGTAAGACTCATTTGTGAGATTCAAGTGGAGAGTTGTGGTCTGTTTTAGAAAAGTGAAAACAAAGCGGTGGCGAAAGAAGCCAAAAAGATTGTGATTGGCCAATCCAGAGCTGACATTATCTGATTCCCCCGCTCAATAATTTTTCTTCTCACCCAAAACCCAATCCCTCCCCGCCTTGCTCCTCATCTGGACAAAGCCCAAAACCCTGCAGAAATCAAATGCATTCACAGCAGCACTAGCCGCAGCAATGGTAAGTTTCGGCGCGCTTTTCCCTGCCCCATCAGCTAACATGCGCCCGGGCTGCATTTCACCGTTTGGGTGCCCTCGGTCGACGCTCCTGCATGCAACGAGGAAGGCATTGGTGACAAGAGCGGCTGTAGCGGTTGAGCAGCAGCAGCAGACCAAGGTCTCCCTCATAAGGATTGGC
Source organism: Pouteria campechiana (assembly GCA_036873735.1). NCBI lineage: Eukaryota > Viridiplantae > Streptophyta > Magnoliopsida > Ericales > Sapotaceae > Pouteria > Pouteria campechiana. The sequence continues at coordinate 22,442 of JAYJMB010000226.1, forward strand.
ACGAGGGGGAGGTATATCATGACATCCCTTTTTAAAATTCTATCCTGCTTGTTGGTTCATTTTATGTAGTTATGGGTAGGGTGATTTGGGTTTCTCTTAATTTGTCTTGGATGTAGAAATCTGAGGTATTTCACTTCGAGAGTGAAGCTGTTCTGGTTGTGTTGTAATTACTCTTGTTATGATTTGAATTTTTGTTCATAGTTCATTTTATGTTGCCGGCAATGTTTTGGATCTCTCCCATTTTCCCATGGCAACGTTTTGTATAATTTTGTGGAGGGTTTGGCCATTATTGTTGGTTTTTCTTTTCCATCATTGGTGTTCCTGTATCTATCTTTTCCTCATGCCGAGAAGGTATTTAACTATTCTACTTCTTGATTCTTCAAAAGCATAGAGGTGTTATTGGTCGACATTATATCTCATCTCTGTGCAAAACTTATTAATCTTCGCTTCACCAATTATTTATTTATTTATTTTTTTGAAGGTTTGAGCATGGAACTGTTTTGTGTGGTAATGTGTCTTGATTTGGGTTATTGAAGGTTGATATTTTTTCATCTAGTTGTCATTTGTACTCACTGTCATTTATAGGTGGGCAACTCTTTGTTTCTCATGCCAAATCAAGCATTTCTTATTCGGCCATAGGTTTGATTATTTTCGCTAGAATTTTTTTCATTTATTTCTTTTTTCTTGTTTAGGTCATTGATGTTATCTCAGTTCTTACTCATGCACAAGTTTGGCATTTAAAGGTTGTACTGATTTATTTATTTTTTGTTGTTGTTGCTGCATTCTGTTGTCTTGTGTTTTCATATTTGGCAGTCTCTGTTCGATTCACATGCAGACATGTGTTTATTTTGTCTCATTCAATGCACTAGCTTGAAATCTGAGAATAATAAATGTGTTGTGCTACTTTAGAAATGCACAAAAAACTTCAGAATTTATTGCATGTGTCAAGTTTGTTCTTTTAAACCATTTGGGTCATTGTCATACAGTCGTATCTTTAGCACTCTTCCCTTATTTAGATCATGAATAGTAAGTGTGCATCTTCCAAGTGAGAATATAAATATTCTCATATGTTGAAAATTTTCAACCAAAGTCCTAAATAGCACTCTTGCAGCACTCACTCTTGACATGGCCTCACTCTGGCTATCCAAAAACCTTCATGACAACTTTTACTATGGTCCAAGTTGCCATCACTATAGGTTACCTCTGCTGGGGATCAAACTTGCCCATTATGTTGCTGATGTACATTGGGAAAGAGGTGCAAACCAATGCATCAAAAATAGCATAACTAGTCTAGCACTTTACGCCTAACCTCTTCAACGAATGGGATTATAAGATCATATCTTCCGGAAATTATTTAACAATAATTGTATTATATATGCATTTGAAAATGTTTCTTCAGCCCTGTTGTGGAGTTCCATGGCAATATGCCAGTTACAAAACATGACGGCGACAACAAAACTTCAATAACATGGTCATGGTGAATTGTGGTACTTGAATGTGTGTTGTTTATAATCTTGTGGTTTGGCATCCATTTTGCACCAAAGTGGTTGAATATCTACTATAGACTAATGAATGACTTTATTGTAGCTCTATCTAAATGGTTTCAATAATTTTGCTGAAGAGATGGTATTAGAAACATTATTAAAAAGTTAGGGCCCAAAGCATTTTTATGAAATTAGAGGGGAAACAATACCCCAAAGCATGTCAATGATATTAGTAAGGCAAGAAGATCCGTGTGTGCACATGAACACACACACACACATGCACAAAACAGTGTGTGCACGCAAAATAAGCTCTCAAGGTTCTTAGTTCAGCAAAAAGTATCGTCAGTGGTAGAGTGCAATGGTGGGAGAAAACTCATGTTGTCTGACCCTAGGTGGGAAAACCCTCAGCATTCATAGTTCTGCAAAAAATATCATCAATGGTTGAGTGCAATGGTGGGAGAAGACTCATGTTATTGACCATTATTAGGTGGGGTAAGACTTGGCAATTCTTCATTTGGCTGTTCTTTGGTTAAAAAGCTATTTTTGAAAACATATAAATTGATTAACATTAGTTCCTTTCTAAAATGCTTCAGTTGAATATGCTAAATGCATCTAAGTCAGTTTTGGTGCATTGGGGAATGACACTATGTATGATACCTTGGGTAGAAAAATATTGTTGGACACATTGGGGAATATCACCTGCTTGTTGTGGTGTATCATAGTCTATGATATTGCTGGAGTAACTTCAATGTTGCATTTCATTATATTTGTAACAGTGCATCCTTAACTTTAAGCCTGTTAAGCAAGGGATTGAGAGAGATCTTTAATGTTTCTTTCACATGATTACTTTTCTTTACTCTCCTATTTTTAATTTTATTAATGATTGTTGAATATACTACTTGCAAGGGCATCATGCAAGATATTTTAATTACTCCCACCACATTATATTGCAAATGTGATAGAAATTCAAGCTGTCGTTGGCTGGGTTCCCTTTAGTATGCACCATAAACTGAAAATAAGGCTAGTCTGGCCACCATGGTCGGTGGATGGGCTGTAGTGTGCCTGTTGATTTTAACCAAAATTCATTCCTGAGATATTATTTCTTTCAAATTTGTCAGTCTTACAATGGCTGGACCTCCCTGGTCTTGGGCAGTGGTCAGCTTCCTGGACCACTTGTTTATGCTTCATGTTGCCTCATTGGGTTAGGCTTCGTTTGGCTGCGCTTAATTTTACAGTGCTTTTTGAAGAAGTGCAGCTGCGGGAAGCCCGTTTCTCCTGCAACGCCATTTTTCAGCAGTTGTTCAGCGTTTGCGGCAGCACAAAGTGCTTTTAAATGTCTAACTAAATGGCTTCGAAAAAACAGCAAAGTGCTTTTCTACGCGCAAAACCCCATTTAGATTCCCAGAAGAGCAGCCAAGCGAAGCCTTAGCAATTTGGTTTCAGTATCTTACTCTTGAGATATAACTTCATATTCTTTGTCCTGGGTTGAATTGAATTCAATGAATGCTCAGATTTTTGCAAATTCTTTTTTCATGTTCATCTATGCTCCATCATGTGATATTCTTTCTGTTGCTTATGTAGGACAGCCCACTAGCACTTGCCCAGGCTTATGAGACACGGGACAAGTTGATGGCTACACACTCAGAGCTAGCTGAAGAGGGAGCCATTGAAATTATAATAATTAAAACGACGGGTGATAAAATTCTAAATCAGCCACTAGCAGATATTGGAGGAAAAGGCCTATTTACGAAAGAGATTGATGAGGCACTCTTAGATAATAGAATTGATATTGCTGTTCACTCAATGAAGGATGTGCCCACCTATTTTCCTGATGGGATGATTTTGCCTTGCAATCTTCCCAGAGAAGATGTCCGAGATGCATTTATTTGCTTGACTGCAAGTTCTCTGGCCGAGCTTCCAGCAGGAAGTGTGGTTGGTAGTGCTTCTCTCCGTAGACAATCACAAATACTGTATAGGTATCCATCACTCAAAGTAAGAGTTTAATCCAGTTTCTGTGCAAATTTCACAATTTTGTTCTATAGCTTACATTTAAAAGGATCATGGAAGCACAGACGTCTATGCATGATCATGGCCATTAAGTAGGACCCACTTTGTACTTTTGGTTACCTGAAAATGAAGGAGGTTGGGTTATCAGATTCCTTATTGCTGAGATTTCCACACATTTTTGAAGGTTGGCAAGTGTTCTATCTGAAGAAATCACTTGTTGTGCTAGCAACCTGCTGTCAATCAGATTAAAGAATAGTTGTCCTTCCATGTTCGAAGAACAGTTTTTAATGATGAGATACTTTCTTTTTATCAGGTCTAATCATGGCTAAGCTAACCCTGCTTAGTTGGGTCAAGGTTCCATTAATCTTTTGGTAGTTTTTCGCTGACCTTTAACATAAATTGTCTATTGCAGGTGGTCAATTTCAGAGGTAATGTTCAGACACGGTTGAGAAAGCTTAGTGAAGGGGAAGTCCAAGCAACTTTATTGGCACTGGCCGGACTAAAGCGTCTAGACATGACTGAAAATGTTACTTCTATTCTCTCTGTTGAAGAAATGCTCCCTGCAATTGCTCAAGGAGCTATTGGAATTGCTTGTAGGAGCAATGATGAAAAGATGGTATGTATTGCATGAGTCACTTTTGTATGTATAAGTTCATGACATGTCATATCTGAACATCTTATTTGTCTTTGTCTTTAAATTAAAAGGGGATGTACTCCAGTGAAGCTTTATAGTCTGTAATGCCTGTGGAAGATTTTGTGATATACCAATCCAATGTGTAAGGGAACTACCATTTGGTAATTTCTGATAACTGGGTTATCAAGCACTCAATTTTTACCCATCAGCAACACATGCAGGGAATCTTGATGCACCATTAGTCTGTTCAGCACTGCCATTGGCATGGCATAATCTGAAAAGTATGTTGTTTGTCCTAGCCATTGCCTAGATGATTTTGCATTATATTTTGTTGCTTATGTGCAGAATTTCCAACTATTGGTCAACATTTACAGATAAAATTTCATGGTCTGGTGTTTGGGTTGATATGATCTAGTTGAACTTTGTTGTATGGCATTGTCCATAGCACAGCAGAATAGGAGGAATGGCGTTGTACAAGTTTGCAATGTTCATAGAACACTGAATTCTTGAAGCTGACTTAGAAAGTTGTGTTTGCACTGCTTTTGTTTGTGTATAATACTGCCCACCAGCTCACTCAGCTTGGCTTGACACAGCTCGGGATTAAGCTCAATTTAGGCTTGCAAAGGAATCTCAAGCCTAAAATTTAAGCTTGTTTTATAAACAGGCCAAGCTCAAGCATTGGGGAGTGTGACTTAGCTTGACACATTGGCTTGATAAAGGGCCTGGCTCAAATATGTTCATAAAACTCAGGTTTGGATAGGCATGACTTTGCTTAACTCAAAGAGGCTTGATACTGGGCTTTTGTATGCTTATATGTTTATTATTATCATTACAATAAGCTGTTTTCCCACCTATGTGGGGTCAACCACAAACATATAATTATTATACATATCAATATTAGTAAACAAACATGTAAGATAATTTTAGCTAGGCTTGGGCTTGAGCTTGGTTTGAGAGCTTTCAACATGAGCTCAAGTTTGGATATCTAGGACTGGCCTTGAGCTCAAGCTTGAGCAAAACCCAAATGCAGTTGATTTCCTATTCAAGCCAAGATCAAGCTGGGCAAAGCTTGGCTTATGTTGGCTTGTTTACACCCATAACTGTCAGACTCAGTTCGTTTTTTCTTGCATGAGAAAAGTTTAAAAAAATGGCTTCATGATTATTTTATGCTATTTGCGCAGGCTAATTTCATAGCTTCACTGAATCATGAGGAAACCAGATTGGCGGTTGCATGTGAACGGGCGTTCCTTGAAACATTGGACGGGTCTTGTCGTACACCAATTGCTGGTTATGCATATCAGGACAGAGATGGAAACTGCTTGTTTAGAGGCTTGGTTGCCTCACCTGATGGAACCAGAGGTAAAGCTCCATGGACTTGATTTTATGATGAAGTATTTTTCGTGAAAATTAGTAGCTACTTGATATCCCTACATTTGGCATGTGCTAAATTTAAAAGGTTTCCAGATCATGCTTTGTTGAGGTCTCTCAAGAGTCCAGACGGGAGATTGTGGTTGCTAATTGGATGACCAGTTGAGAATCAGTGTTCACTGTCAGAAAAAAAGTTCAGATGGACCCGCAATAAACTGGGATTTTGTCCCAGTTCATGTCCGGAAGTCAGTTTGACTTCTGGCATGATGCTTTTCCAAGATCCCAATTGACAAATTGTCCGAGTGTGAGAAAGTCCAGTTGCCATGATCTATTTCATAACCAACTATTCCTTGAAAAGAAATCTTTGTTTCTTAATTCCTATAATCATAATCAATCTATTTACTGTTGATTGTTTATATTTTCAGTCCTCGAAACCTCAAGAAGTGGTCCTTATGCTCTTGAAGATATGATTGCTATGGGAAAGGATGCTGGAAAGGAATTGCTTGGGCGGGCAGGACCGGGCTTCTTCGACTGGTGAGCTTAAGAACAGGAGCCAAAGAAAAAATTGGAAGTTTCCAAATCGAATTTCATTTTTGTGGATGCATGCCAAGGGCTAATTGTTGTAACATTATAGTCATTCAATTTGTCGTTTATTAGGAGCACGTTTGTTTTTCTAAGTTAAAACCACTGTCGGGATGCCTGCCTTATTTCATCTACATTGTGAGAGAGAGAAGTCAAGATTGTTTGCCTTGACAGATGGACAGATGGATGAAGATATAATTAGAGGCAATTCAGGCCGACCTCGGTCATCCCCATGCTTTTATACTTGCCAAATTGTATTAGGTTAATGTGCATGCAGAATTAAAATTTGCAGTGTGGTGATTTGATTCAAATTGGTGTTTGCAGTTTCGGTAAGAGGGAAATTTTTGTTAAACTGAAAAAGAGAAAATTTTGCTAATTTTGGAGAAATTATCGATAATTCTGCCAAATTATTTCACTAAAATATAGAAAAATCTAAAAATTGTGGAAATGAATTCTTCCAAAAAATTTTTTAAGAAATTATGCAAAATTTAATTGCACATTTAGAATAAAAAATATAAGTAAATGAAATATATCAATGACACAAACATTAATGGGAAAATTTTCTAATGTAACATACTATTAAATGAAAGATTTATGTTACATAATTGTTAGAAATATACATAAATGTGAATTATAAAAAATAAAATTATAAAAAAATTATGTTACCATTATACTTTACCACTAAAAAGAAACTCATGCGAGCTCCTCAATATCATCATCAATGTGAACTGGCTCTTATGCTTCCTCCTAATAACTATAGAAACCTGGATATGGGTCGTATAATTCAAAGATAGAAGATGAAAATGCTTCGGTTCCAGTCTAGATAGTATGATATTTAGCTATAAGATTGTTAAGAATAATCTTAGGAATCTTCGATATAAGATTGATGAGATTCATGAGAATAATCTCAAACATGATGGTCATATGGTATACACTCATAATTAGACTCTTGCTCACTACTGTGAATACTAATAGATATCTCAGTCATACTATTTACTAAGTCATCATCTTCTGTAAAGGCTGTTACTTTCCTACTTCAATACTTTCTTACATAGGATCTTATAGACACTCGGGCACCATGATCATCATCTTGCGTTGCATGTTAGAAGTTTGCTTCTCCTGTAATGGGCTAAGGGGCCTTTGGTTATTTGAAGTGTCCATACTATCACTCCTATAATTACCACTACCACCATCATTATCACCACCATCATTTTTTTTTTTTGAAAAAGATTTCGTAGTTGATTGAGAAGTGCTTCTAGATTTTGTCAATGGATCGAAATCATCCATTGGGATTCTCTCCTGCTCCAATATTTTTTGTATGTTTCTCCTTATTCACAAGTTATATTAATAACAGTAGGTTCTTGTCATCCATCTTTAATATCTAAATCATTGGACCTTAGCCAATCATATAAAGTGTTCTATCTTTTATCATCTTTCTCTAGGTGAGCGTAATACCCTATTATCGTTAAATCCAATGAGATCCAATGAGTCTTCAAGAGGCCTTTCTGTTAATGTGTTGAAACAAGTAAGGAATAAATAACGCAGCACAATATGCATAGGTATTTTTGTAAAGGTTTGGTCCACAATACAATACCTACTCTTCTCTCTGAGTTAGTCTCACTTGTTGCACTTAAGTTTTGCTAATCACCTGTTGGTTTCCAAGCTCACTAATAAATTTTTACATATTAGTTTCCAAGCTCATGAAAAACTTTTATACGTTGATTTCCAAGCTCACCGACAAACTTTTACACGTTGGTTTCTAAGATCACCAACAAACTTATACACATTGGTTTCTAAAGCTCACCAACAAGCTTACATGAGATCAGCAAGCCCCTTGCTTGTAGTCTAAAAAATAAAGGTTGTACAAAGAAAATGCCTCTTATAAAGCTAATTTGTACAGAATTAAAGTGTACCAAAAGTAAATGTATTACAATAAATACAAAGAATTTCAAACTCTCTTATGTTATTACAAAGACTGAACTTTGAATGCAGATTGACTTTTTGCACAATGAAGTTGGAAGAAAAACTTAATGTTTGAGTAAATGCTCTATAAGCTTTAATTTTCTAACTTGTTAGAAGTACCTCTTTTTACTCATTTTAAACTGAGATTGAAAATCTTTCCATTGGAGAAGATGACGTTCATTAAATGCAAGCAAATTGACAGAATTTTCTGCCTATTGAAGCATTCTTGCGAGTTTTCTATGTCTAAAGACACTTCGACAATGTCTAAAATGAATAACAATGTCCAAAATTAAGATTTCAGACTTACTTGAACCATTCAACTTGTGTTTGTTTTCATTCGACAATATCCAAATATGAATCTCTGTGTCTGGAGTTAAGATTTTGGACATAGAAGACACATGAGTTGCCTTGGCCTCATTACTGAATTCTAGCGATGTTCGAGAGTGAGCTGGCGATGTCTGAAGTTATAATTTTAGACTTGAAGTTCTAGCGTCTTGGCTTCTCTTTTAATAAAATGTCCAAAGTTGGTTCTCTTGTATCCAGAAACAAGTTCTACTATTTCCGAACTTGATTCTACTATGTCCAAACTTAGCTCTATTATGTCTGAACTTGACTTTGCAATGTTCGAATTTGGCTTTGAACTTTCAGCATCTTGGCTTCTTGTTCAGCATTGTCCAAGCTTGGTTTTATGTCCGAATTGGTCACACAATATCCGAACTTACTTTTGTAGTGTCCGAACTTGTTTGAGTCAAGAACTTAGTTCTTTCTGCTTTTTGAAGCCTTGTTTCTGTTTGAACTTGAGCATATCTGTTCAATTTTCTTCTGTAATGCTTGAGACATTTTTAGGAAGATGCTTCAAATACTAATCTTCAAAGTTTCAGTGTCATTCTTTCTCTTTTGAACATTTATATTTTCTTCCTTATAAATCTGTGGATCTTATCTTTGATATGGTTTTGTATGCGCTGTCCACTTGTGTTGTTTTCCTTGCATATAATTCATTATTGCACACATGGAAAATATTTATCAGTAGCTTAAACATTTGCTCATATGCTTTTTCTCATCATCAAAACTTGGTTGGTTAAAAATTTTTATCATTAAAATCAATCCAAGTAAAAGAGATTTGGTTCAACAATCTCTCCCTCTTTGATGATGACAAAATATTTGAGTAATATACTTTCAAGAAAGATAAATCATGTATTCCTCAAAAGAAATAAAATAAAACATGAGAACTAAATAGAGATATGTTCATTCATAACAACACATGTAACTCTTCCTTAATGAATGCATTAATCATACAGCTACTATCTCTCTTTTTGTTAATACATGCAAATAATATTTTCCCCTTTTTGTTTAAGCACATTTCATCATATCATACAACTTCTCCTTTTATTTCATTAATTAGATAACTTCTTCCCATTTTTGACATTATCAAAAAGGCACATAGGAAGAAAGTATATGCAAGATAGAATGTTCATTAAAGTAAAATACTTAAAATGAACACAAAAATATATTTCATTGCATTTCAGTATAAACAAAATTATAAGTAGAGATACACTCAAATTTATTTTAGTACAAACAAAGTGTTAATCTAATAGTGAAAGGTATAGTAGGGGTGAGATGGATAGAAGAAAAGGTAGCATAGAGAGATTGAGATGGAGCCCGATTATGATCCTTCAATCAAGTTCGGAATCATGCGTAGGCATGCGTCCATCACTTTTGAAAGGTCGCATTGGAAGAGCCAAAGTTTTGGATGAGGGAGAAGGGCGTTGCTACTAGTGTTGCTTTTCCTTCCTACTCTTTGACATCCAAAGATGGTAATGTTAAAAGTATGACCTTTGGACTCGCATGAAGATGGTTCTGGTAATCTCCAAAGAATGTAATATCTACTGTAGATATCCATCTAATCCTATTTTCTTCTTCTTTAGAGACATCACAAACTTCATTAAGTTTATTTGAAAAACTATCTCCAATCAAAAACATTTCAATAACTTCTATATCCGTTTTACTTCCCTTTGATGAATTGTTCTCTGCACATTTTCTGCTACTGCTTTTTCTCTCTCTATTTTTTGAGTTTGCATCTCACCAACTTGCTTTTCTTTCTCTTCTACTCTTGCAATGATAGCGAATGGATGGAGATGAATTAAATAGATGCGGCATTAAATAGTATGATGGTTTCTAGGGTATCTTTATGAGGTTCTAGCATATTCTTGAGAATATTTGGAATGAATTAAGACATAAGCATTTCAATGAAGACTATTTAATACTAGCGTGAAAATGAGACTTTGCCTTGTAAATGAAGGCTTATGTGCTTTGGGAGATAAGCAATAGGACTTTGTATTTCGGATAGAGAAAAGATTTTGGCTTAGTCCAGAATCATAATTTCAGACATAGATGACTATGTTTGGAAATAAGATTTTGGACAGAAGTTGGATATTATGAACTGAAGTTTCATAATGTTTTAAAGTGTGTCCTAAAACTAGGTTTGAAATATTCTAAGTAAAGCTCAACATCTCAAAACATATAGATATATAGAATTCAAATAGCGCATTGAATAATCATTCTAATCGTATATATATATATATATATGTGAACAGATCATGATGATCACATTAAGAAATTATCATTATACATATGGATTTATCACTCCTAACTCTCTTCTAATCATATGGAATCTATCATCTGGGAGTGGTTTAGTTAATATGTCTGCTAACTATTTTTCAGTAAGTACGAATTCTAAACAAACATTATAATTCTGAACATGATCTTTAATGAAATAGTGTTTGATTTCTATATGCTTAGATCTAGAATGCATAACAGGTTTCTTGGTCAAATTTATAGCACTGGTATTATCACATCAGATGGGTGTATCAACAAACTTTAAACCATAGTCACCTAGTTGCTGTTTTATCTAGAGAATCTATGCACAACAACTTTTAGCTGCAATATATTTAGCTTCTGTAGTTGACAATGTAACAGATATCTGATTCTTAGAGAACTATGATATAATCATACTTCCAAGAAACTAACACATCCTTGAGTTACTCTTCTTATCTACTATATATCCAGCAAAATAAACATCAGAGTACCCAGCTAACTCAAAATCTGAACCTTTTGGATATCAGAAGATACAGTTTGAAGTGTCTAAGAAGTATCTAAAGATTCTTTTGATAGCAATAAGATGTGATTCTTTAGGATTTGACTAGAATCTAGCACAATTAAATACATTAAACATAATATTTGGCCTATTTGCAGTAAGATACAATAGAGATCTTATCATGCTTCTATAAAGCTTTTGACAAATAGATTTAACTTTTTCATCCTCGTCCAATTTGATAGAAGTGCTCATTGGAGTTCTCTACCTTCTTTCATCGTCAAGATTGAATTTCTTCAGTAATTTCTTTGTGTATTTAGCTTGGTGGATAAAAATTTTCTCTTTCATCTTCTTTACTTTTAGTCTTAAAAAAAAAGTTTAATTCTCCCATTGAACTTTCAAATTCTTCTTTCATTAACTTAGAAAACTCTTAACAAAGATTTTCATTAGTAACTCCAAATAAAATATCATTTACATATATTTGCATGATAAGAATATTATTCATAGCATGCTTAATGAAGAGTTTGACATCTACTTTATCTTTTGAAAAATCTTTTTCAATCAAAAATTTTCTTAGCCTCTCATACCATGCTTTAGGAACTTAATTCAATCCATAGAGGGCTTTCTTGAGTTTGAATACATGGTTAGGATCATGAGGATCTTCAAACCTAGGGGGTTATTCCACATAAACTTCTTCATTAATAAAATCATTCAAAAATGCAAATTTGACATCCATCTGATAAAGTTTAAAATTTATGTAAGATGCAAATGTTAATAACATTCTTATGGCTTCTATCCTAGCAAGGGGGCGTATGATTTATCAAAATCTATTTCTTCTTCTTAACAGTACTCCTTTGCTACTACAATTGCCTTGTTCCTTACTACTAAACTAGATTCATCAAGGTTATTCTTAAAGTCCTATTTGGTTTTTATAACAAATTGATGATTAGGTCTTGGAAATAAAGTCCATATATCATTTCTTTTAAATTAGTCTAATTTCTTTTGCATAGCTAAAATTTAATTCTCATCTTCTAGTACTTGTTTTATACAAGTTGGCTCTATTTGAGAAATGAAGGCAAAATTACCACATACTTGGTGATAGAATAATCTAGTCCTAACTCTATTTTACATATCACTAATAACTTGGTTTTTAAGACAAGCATGCATGAATCTCCAATCTCTAGGAAGAGAAGAATTACCTCTCTCGTTTACCTCACTTGTGGATGACTCAAACTGTCTATCTAATTTATCCCTTGCTGTTTCTATGTGTAGAGTTTGTTTATCTTGATTTTGCAGATTTATTCTGCTATGTCCAAACTTAGCTCTGTTATGTCCGAACTTGACTTTGCAGTGTTCGAATTTGGCTTTGAACTTCCAACGTCTTGGCTTCTTGTTTAGCATTGTCCGAATTTGTTTTTGTGTCCGAATGGTCACACAATATCCAAACTTGCTTTTGCAGTGTCTGAACTTGCTTGATTCTGAAACTTAGTTCTTTTCTCCTTTTTGAAGCCTTATTTCTGTTCAAGCTTGGGCATCTATTCTATTTGCTTTGGCAATGCTTGAGACATTTTTAAGAAGATGTTTCAAACATCGATCTTCAAAGTTTCAGTGTCATTCTTTTTCTTCAAAGCATTTACATTTTCTTTCTTATAAACATATGAATCTTATCTCTAATATGGTCTCGTATACACTGTCCACGTATATTGTTTTCATTACATATTATTCATTACTGCACACTTGGAAAATTTTATCAATAACTTAAACATTTACTCATATGCTTTTGCTCATCATCAAAACTTGATTAAACATATTTATCATCAAAATCAATCCAAGTAAAAGATATTTGGTTCAACACTTTCTTAAGATCAAATCAATAGTTCCTGAAGCCAATAATGACAGAATACCGAATCTTATAGCCTCTTGTATCCTAACTTGTTTCTTCTACATGTATCAATCAAAAAATATTTACTCTAATTAAGCTCAGTGGGGATGAAGATACTGTTTGGTTTAGTAATCTACATGCTAATAGTTTCAATTTGTTATTTTTGTCCCATAATAATTCCACAAATCACCTATGATTCTATGAAAGGAAAGTTGGATATATCGATATATTAAAATAAAAAATAAATAACATATTATTGAATTATTATTCTTTACTTATATGGCATAACTTTACTTCTTGATTGGACTGCAACATTCATTCCAAATAACCCCTCGGCATCTTGAAAGTACATCAACTATAATGTTGAAGAAAATAAATATTATTTATATGCAATTCTTAATTAATAAACTATTCTTGAAATGATATAAGTATATTAAGTTGTATACAATTATCTTACTTATAAAATCCCTAGCATTGAGATTATTGGGAAAAAGCTTTTCAAACACTTTACAAATTGAGTTGCCAAACTGAGAATCTTAACCTAGATGTCACTCATAATGATACTTGGGATTTAAGTAATAAGCTACAAAAAGTAAAATTTAGGTTAGTTAATATAAATAGAAAAATTCTATAATATATTTAATAAAATTGAATTTATTAAATCATATACTCACTAGTAGCATACAGGGGATGACTTAGTATGCCCTCCCAATGAGCCTCTATAATTTTCAGAACCCAATCTATATCCTTGGAATTGTTCTTTTTGATTGCTTGCATCATAAAATGAATAGATTCATAAATGCAACCCACGGATGGATATGTCTCATTGTCTACTATCCTTAGAACTCGATGGATAGGTTCTAGTATGCCCAATATCTATCTCACATAATCCTAAAATTTAGTTATTATAATAATATCCTATGTTCCCTTCTTCTTTGTCATTTTTCTATATTTTGAGGTAAGTTACTCATCAAGGTTGAAATCTGTGATGAGGGCTTAATGAGTCTTGCACAAGCTTTCTAATTTATTATAATTTGTAGTGAATCTTGTCTTATTAGGACGAACAATCTCTCTATCATGTCCAGATGTCATATGAAATATAGAAAAAACTCAATTGTGGTTATATATAAACTTAGTCACTGTTCATGTATTTTCTATTATTTTCTGCACAACTGAACGATGATCAATATCTTCTAGAATTAGATCAATACAATATGCAACAAAAGGTCCAATATAAAGAATATTTTTCTTCTAGTATTTTCTTAGCTTTTTTATAAGCACTCCTACTGTCAGTAACAATTTGCACTACACATTCTACGCCAACCCATTCAATTATTTTTTTTTAATTCCTGCTCGATGTAGTGGGCATTCTTTACATATAATAATGCATTTACTGACTTTACAAATGCTAATATCCCTCTTCAATATACCATAAAATTTATTTTGGATATTTTCGTTGAGCTTGTCTATCTATCACACATAATGGTAACCCCATAAGTATCCTAATTATGCTTTTAACTCTTGATCTAGCCATTTATCTCTGTCACTTCTTCCTTCAAATACTTTCCATAAATGTCTCTTCCTGTAGGGGGTTTTACATTCTCTCACTCTCTTTGAGCAACAACTACAAAGTTTTTAAATGCGATTATATCTGCTACAAGTGTTGGAATTGCATTGTAGAAAAAATCTTCGATCTAAACTTTCCAAGTTGGGAAGCCCTATCCTTTCTCTTATTGAACATTTTCTTTATTTTCTTTTGTACTACACCAAGCTAAGAAACCCTATCCTTTCTCTTATTGAACATTTTCTTTATTTTTTTTGTACTACACTCGCTTGCTTATACAATTTAGATTAAGTCATTTTTATACTCTTACTATATCTAAAATATCTCATAAGCCCAACCTTTATACGACCCCCACTACTACAACTAATCTCACTAACAAACCCATGGAACATTGGTCTATTTCCCTCTAGTCCCTATCCCATTACTCCACTTTAGAAGCATGTATAACTCTTTTCATATAACAATCATTCTCTTCTTTATCCTCATTATCATTCATATCTACTATATTTAGAAATTAATATAAAAATCTTAGAAATATTTCTCTTGTGTTGCTTTCTTGACTCTCCAAAGCTCACTCTTTGCATTAAAACTCTTTTCATCAACTTTCTAACTACTGTAGGTACCTTAGGGCAATTTTTGCCATTTTTGTATGCTTCAATTAAATGCTTGTTCATTCTTGTAACTCCCACTGACTTCATTTTTTGATCATAATAATTACACTCTGCTCCATTTGGATACCCATCTAATGACTTCCCATGCTCCTAAGCAATATCCCATGGCCTAGTTTTACCTCTTTTTTCAGTACTTGAGCCCAATATGTTGAACCTGTAAATAAAGATAACAATGTTATAGAATGATTATAACTAGTATATAAAATAATTTCAATAAGAAAGGCACCATGTTATTTATACCAAAAATACTTTATGCATGTATTTCTAAAAAACTTTTAAAATTTATAATATAAACTATTTTCATAACTTATAAAAATATAAATGCATATGTTAAAAATTTAATTTTATAAATAATTATATGATAAGTGACAACATAATTAATTAATTATTATTGATGTTAAATAATATTTATATTATTTAAAATAAATAATTTTCTATGAAATTATTTTTCATATGTTTTAGAAGTTGTTTAAATAGTACACCCAAAGTATAATTTATTTTAATTCATATAATGAATAATCTATCAGAAAATACTAATAAATGGTTACAAATAATCATTATTAATATAAAAAATCCATTTGCCCTAAAATAAAAAATAAAAAATAAATAAAAAACGAACTTATTGATGTGATTCAAAGCCTAAATGAATGAAAATTGAAAATGGAAGAATAGAATAATTGACAACTTTGGTTTTTAGAAGTCATGGACAAACTCCCTGGTGCTAGGAACCAAAGTAGGCAATTTTCAGTTGCGATTTCACCAAGAATCTATTTGAAAATGGGTTTTGATGACTCCTTCAACAATTTTCTTTCTAAATGAGATGAATTTGAAAGGGAAAAAATGAGAAAACAGCTGGATACAACTTGTTGTCCAAGGAATAGAGTTAAGTGACTTGTTTGTATGTTGATTTTAAGCCTCAAATCTTATGTAAATCCTTTTAAAAATGAATTTTGAAGGTTCCATTTCTTGTTTTGGAAGCCCAAAAATCAATCTCAACTTGAAAATTGATGAAGAGGACGTTGCTAGCATTTCTGGATAGCCCAAATGTGATTTTTTCCCTAAAATCATGAAAGAGGTTTCAAAAATAAAGTATGGGGAGGCTAGAATGTGTTTTGATTCATAGCAATTAAGGTTTTTCAGCTTTTATTTTGAATTTTTAGGCGAAAAATTGAGAGCGCACAATAATTTTGATGAGATATTTAGTTTATTTAAATATTTTGGTAAAAATTTCAAATTTTTTCTTAAAATATCCAATTTCTCTCCCAACAGGGAGATTTTATACGAACATTTGGCCATTGGCCGACATCGAAGGTTTTGGCCAAAATTTTCTTACAGGTTACCTCAACTGCTAAGCCACATCACGGCTGCCGGTGGAGTGTCGGGGCCATCATAGGCCACCGAATGTGCATCGGCTAGCATGGTAGAGCGTGAAGAATGGTCAAGGACAACACGTTGAATGTATACGATTGCTTCCTACTTCACTAGTGATGGGAGCATAATATGGCAGTGAGAACTCTGTAAATAGATGTATTGGGAATTAAATTAGGTCTTTTAACATTCTTTTCGTAACGATAATTCGTCTAATATGACTTAACATTTATTACTGCTACTTTATCTAAATAATATTACATAGAATAAAGAATGCTTATTACTTTAAAATGGAAATTTCAATTAGCGTAGATGCTATATGAAGCAAGGGAAATTGAGCAAGAGGAACAGTTGATCAATCAAAGGGGATCTAACCTTCAAACGCTTTATTGCCTACATGCTTCAATTGCCATGTGTCTACAATTTACAGATAATGCAAGAGGATAAATGAAAGAAGAAAGCAATCTTAATAGCATGGGAACTGATTGCATAAAGCAACACTACCTTTCCAATATTTTATTTTCATACATATAGAATCATACAACATGTTTACCATTCTTTTGAAGGGCCGCTGATATTTTATACCCAAAGAGTATTTTGAACATTTAAAAAATATTTTAACAGTTTTTAATGGGAACAATCATGACAGAGGTATGGCTAATTAACTTTAATTAACTTTAAAGGAAAGTAAACTTTTTTTATTTGGAATGATGGACAAATACATCTTAGGGCTCTTGTTTGCTTGTAAATAAAAAGTAAACTTTTCAATTATCTACCAATATTACTACTTTTTTATTATGTATATTTTAAATTATTATTTTTATTTTTATTTAAATATTTAATTTAATTTATTTTTATTCCCTTTGTATTTAATTATTACTCCCTTGTGTCACATCAATTTTACTCTATTTTACCATTTTCTTAAAATTTTTTAATTTCCTTTTAACCATCTTCCGTTTATCTAAGCACGCTTTTCCTTCATTCATGAAAGTACGAATTTGCAGTGATAATTCCCCATTCGTATTGATGATCCCAGGGATGGACTTAGTTTTCAAAAGGTAGTCATTAAAGGCAAGAGTGTGTTTGGATAGTTTTGTATTTAAAAGATGCGTTCATGTAAGTAAAATAAGAGATAATGTCAATAAAAGAAGCTTGTGAATGGAAAAGTATAAGACAACAATTGAAAATAGAAATAATGATAAGAAAAAATAAATTATTAGAAATAATTAAATATCGTATCAGATAAAAAAAGTATATAAAAGATATTTATTTCGTATATGAAGATTCTAAACACTGCTGTTTTTCCTTTTTCTTTTTTTTACTCCAATAGATTTGGACCACATATTTGATTATTGTTGCTACATTTATTTCGTGTAAAATGGCTGCATGAATGGGTAAGGTTTGTAGCCCTCTCTTAACTTACAAGTGTTATGTTCAACCTTTGGAAGGTCTTAAATTAAAATTACAAAAAAGCAAAAGAAGAAGAGGACCACTATCTTTGAAATGAGCCCTCTTCTAGAGCACGGTATGCACGTCCCTTTTTCTCTTTGTTCACACAAGTGAAAGCTGAAAACTGACCGTCTAGATGCTCGAGAGTATTACTCAAATATCAAAAAATCCTAAAATTTTCCGAGTAACACAACATTAACTATGGAGCATAACATTGTATTTTCCTAACAGTATGGGCACCACAGCTGAGCGAATGCCTGGTCTTTTCCTTAGCAGATCTTAATGGTACAATCTCCATTCCAGAGTTGCAGTGGTATTATCATGATACAACCACGGGCAAAGGTAGGGGTGTCTAATTACAGGCACTTCCAAATGGATCAGGTTGTCTCAAGGGCAAAATTGTTAATTTAAAAGAAAATTTATTATTTCTGCTGAAATGGATGGACTTTTTTGTCATTTAACCCAATATTGAAACCATGTTATGTGGTTAATTGACAGGAAATGCCTAGCATGTAATTTATATCAAATCTTAAGCTATTTTATTCAAAATCGAAACTTATGAGATAAATTCCAAGGTATAAATATAAAAAATCCCTTTACCTTATAACTAAAATCAATTCCTATACTACTATCATTATCATCTCCGCTTCATAGATTTTTTTAACACTTCGTTTTACATTGAATGAAACACATTGATCCCCTTTTTTCAGTTGCATATGTTTTTGCTGCTAATTCAGACACAAAATTCCGCAAAAAATTCAATCTGGCCTTTTTTTTCCAAAGTTCTAACCTTCCAGTGGTACTGACCCATAAAAAGCATGGTGACAGGCACTGCCTTGTGGGCTTCAGGCGCTTAATTAATTGTTGATTTGGGGTTGCAAAGCATTGGACTCACTGCCCCATGGGTTGGAAGGGCTCCAGGTACACTAAACTACTCAAAATCAGTATACTTCATTGTGCCCAAGTTCGAGCTCCATTTTTCTCATCTTTTTTCATTAATTTTTATTTTATATTCAGCTGCAAAAATGGATTTATCAGTTGATGATGTAGGCCCAAGAGGGGCCATGCTGTATCTCCCCATATACACCAATCCACTTAAAACAATGCAGATCATTGCAGCCCATTTTATTTTATTTTTGGCTGCAGAAATGTGTTTATTTGTTGATGATGCATCCCAACTGTACAAGGTGCCAGCTTATCTACAATTTTACTGGTTTATGCATGCATGCATACATACCTACCTATGTGCACCTCTTTGCCTTGTCTTGTTTATCATGATGATTTTTGGGTGTAAATTTAATATCAATATTTAATAAATAGATTATATTTCTTAGAGAAATTAATTTAGTAATATAAAAAAAATTCAAGTTTAATATCCATAATCAGCGATAATGATGTTTTATTTCTCCCCCACAGGATCAAGGTTTCATTTAATTTTTTCTCTCCAATTAAAAAATACGATTCAATACAGAATAATCTATAGTTAATCTCTAACTATCCCACCGTTTAATCAAGAAGAACGATGAGTTTCTGGACACCCGAAGCTCTACTCCCATGATGACTATCATCACGCACAACGAGATTGAACTCAATCATTTTAAGCTTTTATTTGCATAAAGACCCAAATTCCTATAAATATGTCATGTGTATAAATATGTCACGTGTATATCACCTAGTGATATGAAACGTAGATGGTTAGGATTAAATTCTTTCATTATACAAGAGTGTACACAGCTATCTATGATCCTCGAAACCCCAGAACCATCATCTCCACTACTGCCGATGCGCCCAACTGGTGCTCTAAGCTTTACTGTAATATGTGCACATCTATTTGCATATGCAGGAATGAATTGTCTAAGGAATAAATTCTTACCATTAAGGGAAATATCTACAATAATTATGTCTATTTATTTCTAAATTACCCAAGATTTTTAGCTTCGTCTTAGCTAATCTTGCATTTAGTGCCATCTAAACGTAAACAACATGATAGTTGTGGGATCTACACTTGATACAAATGTATACTGATTCATATGGTGTGTACAGAATTTCAGAACAGATTCAAGCCTAAAATCGATGAATTATTAAAAGAAGTACTGAAAGTGCACTTGCGAGGCATCTCAGTAGGAATCCGCTGAATCCACTAGAGCTCCTGTCACCAACCACGACTTCCGCCGGCAAATGGCAATATGATACGCTCAAGGTCTATGTTTCACTCAACAAAACCAAAAAATCCTAGCTAGCCGTCTCTCTTCCCCGACACATCTTCCTCTGATCAGCAGTTGCAATCATGGCAGACTCGCTTGTTTCGATTGCTCTGGAGAAGCTCACCGATGTGGTCGGGCAGCAACCGTAACTGTTTGGAGGTTCCACTAGTGAGCTGGAAAACTTACAGGTTCCACTAGTGAGCTGCAAAACCTATCTTCCACATTCCAATCCATTCAGGCCGTTGTAGCTGATGCGGAGAGTAGGCAAGTAGGAGACCAAAGTGTGAAGCTGTGGCTGTCAAGGCTCAGGCATGTTGCTTACAATGTTCTAGACTTGCTAGAGGAGGGGCAAATATCAGGCCTTGGAGATGATGGCAACAGCACAGACAAGGTATGTTTGTACTTCCCTTCCCTCACAAATCGTTCAGATTATGCTGTCTCCCGTGATAAGGTTGCACGCGACATAAAAGAAATTAGCAAGATGTTGGATGAGATTGCTGATGATAAAAACAAGTACGGTTTTAGCAGCAGTATTCAAGTTGGGGATCACAGGATCCTTGCAAGGAGTTGGCCTCTGACGACTTCACTCATGGACAAATCAGAAATGATGATTGGTAGAGAGAATGACAAAGAGATGATAATAAGTAGGCTGGTCAGCGGAAGTAGCAGCCATGAGAAGGATGGGAGGCAGGTTCATGTTGTCGCCATAGCCGGCGATGGGGGATTGGGAAAAATGACACTTGCTCGGCGAATCTACCACGATGGCAGGGTGCGGGGTCATTTTAATACGCATTTGTATTGGGTCTGTGTATGATGTTTTTGATGTCATAAGTCTTACAAAAGCAATTCTAGAGCAAGTAAAAGGGACAAATAGTTTCCCCTCCGAGCATGATGCATTGCAAAAGGAGCTCCTGGATGCACTAACAGGAAAGCGTTCTTGCTTGTCCTTGACAATGTCCTTGACGATGTCTGTAATGATGATGCTAAAAAGTGGAACATGTTATGGCTTCCCTTGAATAGCGGTGCACAAGGATGTAGAATTTTGGTTACCACCCGTGGTCAAAAGGTAGCTAATACCATGAATGCTACATACACCCATGAGCTAAAAGGTTTATCCAATGATGATTTTTGGGGGCTATTCAGGAGCAGAGCTTTTTCTGGGAGGACATCAGAGGAATATTTCAAGCTAGAAAATGTTGGAAGAGAAATAGTGAAGAAGGGCAGAGGAGTGCCCCTTGCAATCACGGTGATGGGAGGTGCAATGAATTCGAAGAGGACAATGGCAGATTGGCAATACACACTGGCTAGTGAAATATGGGCATTGCTGGAAGCCAAAAATAAAATTTTACCAGCTTTGTGGCTGAGCTATTGTAATCTTCCACCACAATCGAAGCTATGTTTAGCATATTGCTCAATGTTTCCTAAAGATTGGGTGTTGGAGAAAGATATGATGGTGAGATTGTGGGTGGCACAGGGCTTCATTTGGCTAGAAGGAAACAGGGACATAGAAGACATCGGGTCAGATTACTTTGATGATTTAGTGGCATGGTCTATGTTCCAAGAAGTTGAGGAAAACTCTCAAGGGGAGATTACATGCAAAATGCATGACCTGCTTCATTATTTGGCCCAATTCATTGCCGAGGATGAAATTTACACCTTCATTGAAAAGTCAGAGCAATGCCCTATTGCTAGCAGTAATGTTCGCCATTCATTCTTTTTCTTCACCGACAGTACTGATGATAAGTTCAACAAAATTCCAATTGCTTTGGGTGGAGCAACAAAGTTGCGGACTCTCTTTCTCCGTTGTCTTCATCCAATCAACAAATTCAATGTTGACATATTCCATCAAGCAAGGTTTGTAAGGGCACTAGTCTTCAACGTCTCTAGAGCAAGGATGTGGGTGTCAGATGCCATTGTGAAGCTGCCAAATGCCAATGGTGATCTGAAGCATTTGAGATATTTGGATTTATCTGGGTTAGACAGAGTGGAGTTGCCGAAATCAGTGAGTGATCTCCTTAATTTGCGCACAATGAACCTCAGTTGTTGTGAAAAGTTGGAAAAATTACTGAGGGGCGTAGGCGGAATGGTTAGCTTGAGACATCCTCAAATTAAATGGACACAAATGCTTAAGCTTTTGCCTAAAGGGTTGGGTAGAATTAGTGGACTCTTTAGCTTAACAAAGTTCATAGTGGGAGGTGGAGGATGCAAGATTAATGAACTGCAACTACTCAACTCTCTCCAAGGAAGTCTTACAATACTAAACTTGAAGAGAGTGTCAAGAAGAAAAGAAGCAGAGAAAGCAGAACTATGGAAGAAGCAACACCTTTGCAGCTTGGATTTTCATATGTCAGAAGAAAGATATAAAGTTGCAAAGACTGGGACAATCGATAGCACACTTGAAGGTCTGCAGCCTCATGAGAACTTAGAAGAGCTGAAATTCGATGGGTGTGCAGGTTCAAAGTTGCCAAGTTGGATGGATGGAATGCAATGTCTTCGAAAACTGGTCCTTCACGTTGGTTCTAAATTAGAACGGGTGCCACATCTTCCGAGCCTCGAGGAATTTAAGATTGTTGGAGTAAGAAATGAAATACTCCCACATGAAGGATGGGAGCAACTAGCGGCGTTGCAAAAACTAAGAATTCACTATTACAAGGAATTGAAGTGTCTGCCAGAGGGGTTGACGCAGCTCCCGTCACTAGAGCAGCTTGATATCCATGGGTGCCACAAATTAGAGTTGCTGCCAGAGGGGGTGGACAACTCAAGAAACTCAAGTCACTCCATGTCATTAGTTCGGAAGTACTGAGATGTCTGCCTGATTTGGTAGGACAGCTGCAGTCATTAAAAATTCTTTATATAAGCTTATGTATGGAACTTGAGTCACTGCCTGATTCATTGGGACAGCTCAAGAAACTTCAGTCAGTCGTTGTCGATGGTTCGGCTGTGTTGAGGTGTCTGCCTGATTCAGTGGGACAGCTGGAGTCATTAGAGCATCTTCATATTTATCATTTAGAGAAATTGGTGTCGGTGCCTGATTCATTAGGACGGCTGAAAGTGCTCATTAGCTTAGAGATTCGGGATTGTGAAGCATTGGCATCTCTTTCCCAGGGGTTGCGTCACCTTTCACTTCTCCAACAATTATATATTAGTTGTTGTCCACTGCTGTGGGAGAGATGCAAGAGGAATAAAGGTGTCGATTGGCCCAACATTTCACACATCCCCAACATCATCATCAATGGATGAGTTCTTTCTCTCGATAAATGTTTTGATCCATCATCATTTAGAATCATAGCTGATGTTTTAGATCCATCCTGATTTCAGAATCATGGCATCATCCTCTTCGCTTCTATTTTAATGAGAAACTTCCTGCCGTCCACCACTCTTTAGCTTCTCTTTATGCTCCTACTCATATGTTATTATCAAATCACAATCCTCGACCATGGCGCAGTCCTCTTGAGAGTTATTTCTCTCCACCACACACACATAGATAATAATAAATTCCATTTTTTGTCTCTTTGGGTAGGTTGAAAATTTGTATTAAAAAAATTGAAATGTTGCTTTGCTATTCACAACTATTTAATTAGGATAATTGTATATATGGTATGCTTTTTAATTAAGATAATTTTTCCACATGTAAAGTTTACTGGATAGATTGAAAATAAAGGAGATGCCATAAGCCTCATTTTCTTTTTTCTCATGTTGCTACTTCCAGCTAGAAATTTCAGTTAGAGATTCTAGAACATAGATGTGATAGTAAGGCTAGGAAAATTAAATAAGAGAAAACAAATCTAACCTCCAAACACTTGATGGAGGCCTAAGATGCGTTAAAGTGTTGTGAATCTACAATTTTATTATATCGTAATAGGATAAATGACAGAAGAAAGTAATCTTAGCATGAGCTCCTATTAGGTAGGGAGAAAGTCTCTTTCTATTGTTGTTTTCTCATTAAAAAAATTATCATCACAAACCTATTATAAAGAATCATACTGCATTTTTAGCCATTTCTTTGATGTGATGACTAATTACTGACACTTAAAAATGGATGAGATCGTCTTAGGGGCAAAATTGTTAATTTAAAAAATGTATTATTTCTATGGAAATGGATGGGCATTTTTGCCATTTAGCCCAATATTGAAACCATGTTATATGGTTAATTGACAAGGAAAACCTGGCATGTTATTTATATGAAATCTTAAGCTATTTCATACCAAGTTGAAACTTTTGAGACAAAAGATGCAAAATCACAAAATCCAAGGTACACATATGAAATATCCCTTAACTTATAACTAACATCAATTCCTATGCTACTATCATTATCATCTCCACTTCATAGATTTTTTTAACACTTTCTTTTACATTGAATCGAATGCATTGATCTCCCTTTTTTAGTTGAAAATGTTCTTTCTGCTCATTCAAACACAAAATTAGCAAAAATTCATTCTGGCCTTTCTTCTTCCCAAAATTTTAACCTTCCATTGGTGCTGAGCTGTAAAAAAAAGGTGATCGGCACTGCCTTATGAGCTCAAGGCGCTTAATTAATTGCGGACTTGGAATTGCAACGCATTGGGGTGTGTGTTTGGGGGGGGGGGAAGGGGAGGGGGGGCGCGCGCGGTGGGGGGGTTCAGTTCCAACTTGTGTCAGTCAGCGAGTGTCGACTGCTATGGAAGAGAGTGGTCCAAGACTTCACGCATCCACAATATCAACATGACTTAATAACTAGTATATATGCTAGCAGTCAATTTCTGTTGTGATGGTTTCATGACTTGTTTGTAACATCTTTAAGTGGAGATTTTGATTTGGATTCAGGGGTTTCTTCTATAGGTTGATAATGAAAGTGTTGGCTTTTTCCCTTTTTCTTCCTTCTTTTGCAACATGCATCATGTGCACTATTGGTTACTTAAACCTATATACACCTATTTCATCTTTATTCTCAGGTGTAAGATTAAATCTAATGTTCTTAAGATCACTGAGATTACTTTACCCTGAGTTTGAGCTCTATTATTTCCTTTCGTTTTTATTTCTTCTATATTGTTTTTAGGTACTATCCCTCTTGATGATGATGCACATGAGGGCTCTTAGGAGGTGGCTCCAGGTAACACTAAACTACTTAAAATTAATATACTTGATTGTGCCAAGTATGAGCTCTATTTTTCTCATCACTTTTCATTAATTTTATTTTATTTTCAGCTGTAGAAATGGATTTATCAGTTGATGCTGTATCTCCACGTACTCTAATTTACTTGAAACAATGTATATCATTGCAGCCCATTTTATTTTATGTTTGGCTGCAGAAATGGGTTTATTTGTTGATAATGCATCCCAAATATGTAAGATGTCAGCTTATATACAATTTTACTAGTTTATGCATGCATGCATACATGCCCAGCGATATGCTTCTCTTTGCCTTGTCTTGTTTATTCAGTTTTAGCTTGTTCTGGATCCGGTTTGATGTAACTTCCACTTCAAGGTTCGACATGCATACTGCAATTGAATGCTTCACATTCACCATGAAAATGATTCTCTGCATATATTGATCTAAGGGTCCATTGCAGATGCAAGCCCCCTTTCATCATCTCCCGCAGCAATTGCAGAATGGGTTTCGATGAAAAAGAAAGCAATGCAATACGTTCACAAGATATTGCCTCTAACTTAAGATAGGAACCGTCTTGGATTTATTCAATGTGTTTAATGGTTGTATCAATCTCTCCAACCTCAGTAAAACTCTTTAGTGGGATGATGTGTGTTTTGAAGCTGTCTATATTAGAAGTGGCAAGCCGATGCATGAATTTTGAAGCTGCAAGAAAATCGCCTGTTAGACGTTTTCATGAACAACTAACCAAATTCTCTTTGAACTCGAATATCAATCTACTCAGATGCCCTGATGAACTAGATAGTAGGTCGAACTCACTGGTCACAAGGAAAAGAAAGCATCGAATTGCAAAAACCTTCAAAAGTTCCATTTGGATGATCACATTAGCATGCAGTTCTAGATCGTTTGATATCTCATAGTCACTGGTAGAAATTGCTTGTTTAAGGTTTGCTTTTAAAAACAAATTGAATTGCAATACTAGCCCAACAAAAATGGAACTTTCAACCCACATCTCCACGATGGGATTGAACTCTACATTGATGGTAGATAGAAGGAAATGTAATGGGAGGTAAAGCCACACTTGCTCATCAAGAACACAATAAAAGATTTATGTAGCTTGTCTGGCAGCTGTCCTTTGCGCTATATTTCTTGGACATAATGATAGAATATTCAACTTCTAATCATCGACCCTTGAAAGAGTCTTTCCCAAGTCTTTGTGTTTGTAAGGGAATCAGTCATTCTGGCTTTAGGCCGTGGTGTTCCCCCACCCCCCATTCTGGTCTGTTCTCTTGGCAAGGAGGTCAAAATCTCATAAACCGCAGC
The DNA here is from genome assembly GCA_036873735.1 of Pouteria campechiana. Taxonomy (NCBI): domain Eukaryota; kingdom Viridiplantae; phylum Streptophyta; class Magnoliopsida; order Ericales; family Sapotaceae; genus Pouteria; species Pouteria campechiana. The sequence goes on from JAYJMB010000226.1 coordinate 49,117, forward strand.
TTTTGAATGATCGTTCCTTTCAATGAAAATAGTAGTAACCATTGAACAATTAACGAAAAGATCATCAACTTTTACTTATAGTTCAAATTCTTTAATATATATACCCATGCAATCCAATTATCTGAATACAGAGGCCCCAAGAGAATTCCCTATTTAAAATTGCGATTAATTTATGTTGATGCTTTAGACATGAAGCATGCATTTTTACAAGTCCCGAGTATGATTTAGTTTCCATAGTTAAGGGAAGTCAAGTTGATAAGCCAATGCATCATTGTATTGATGATCAAAATGAAAATTCTCCTATTACAAATCATTCCTTCTTTGCGTGTTTAGGGTTGACTCAGCAAGGACAATGTCCTGTTCCAAAGATGCATTAAAGACCTCATAAGCTGAATCTATCATTCCTTCCCTGCACAACCCTTTAATTAATGATGTGTAGGTCATCTCATCAGGCCTTACTCCTTTCTCTAGCATGTGACAAAAGAGATGGTTTGCCTCTTGAACTTGACATGCATCTAGAATTTCCCAATTAGGATATTATATGTCTGCAAATTCCCCTTACACCCATGAGTAAATGGGTTTATTCCAAATTGGTGCCAACTTGTCATGACAATCCCAAATTGGTGCCCAATGTGTGGATTTTTTCAAATTCGTGCCTAAAATTTACATCCCAATTCTAAATTAATGCCCAACCTCACTAGCCGTCGTTGGACACTTAGAATCGAGTTTTTGCTAACGAAAATACCCCTAGTTGAATTGCTGACCAATTTGCAGTTGCTACTCCGACAATGGTGCGCACCTGATACTAGGGTGCGACCATTAGCCAGCGTCATTCTTCCATCTCCCTCCATTTCCTCATATACATGCAGCAAAGCAGCAGGAGGAAGAAAGAAAGACAATGGCATCGAGCACGGCTAGCTTAGCAATGACATGCATAACTCTTGTTGCTACCTTCATTCTCCTCTCTCTTCTCGTCCAGGCGCATCATCCTAGAGCCAATCTCGCTTCCCTTATCCTTCCCATCTTTGCAACGCTTCTCTTCTTCCCCTCAAGGTCTACAAGTATGATCTTCTCCGCCGATTCAACCTCGGCATGCTTGATCACCGGCCAGATCTCAACCGGGTGCTACCATTGGTTGCCATCCTCCCTGCCTAGTCTTACAAAGTTGGCCTTGGCAGGTAGCACAACATCAAGCATTGGATGATGGCTTTTCTCCTATTTGATGCTATCGCTACTGCAGAGATGGAGGTTGTTCGGATCTCGAATTCGGACTAGGTTGAGGCCTTCTTCGTCCCCTTCTTCTCTTCCCTCAGCTTCAATGGCAAGTGATCATCACCGTTTTGGTGACTGCATCGGAATTCGATACCAGACAAGGAAGGAATTGGGGAGGGTGAAGCAGAGGAGGCTGTCGGAGGTGGAGATGAGTTGAGGAGGAGAGGCGGTGAGGCAGAGGGAGAGGGTGAGGGTTAAGGTGCGCCAACTGTCGAGCAAGGCATCGTAGAGGGGGGAAGAGAGGGTGGGATTGAAGATGGGAGAGGAGGGAGGAGGAGGAGAGGTGGGCTTTGGTTTGGGAGAGGATGGTGGGGTGGATGAGAAGGGAGTTGAAGTGCTTGCAGGTACGTCGGAAGGCCAACAACACCTTGAGAGGGAAGAGTGCTAAGATGTGCTCCAACAGATTGCAAGGCAACCTGCTCCAGATGGTGGGATCCATGGGAGGCGAGTTGCTGCCCAGGCTCACCCGGCTCGCAATGCCTCTCATCACCATCCTTCCTTAGGTTGGTAATGGCAGCCTAGAAGGAAATTCATAATTCAGCAGGGGGTATTTTTGTTATATCTTGGTGTTCGATAATGTTCGGTGGGACTGGGCACCAATTTGGAGTTGGGATGTAAAACTTGGGCATAGATTTGGAAAAACCTAAACGTTGGCCACCAATTTGGAATTGTTATAAAAAGTTGGGCACCAATTTGGAATAAACCCTGAGCAAACATTTCATCCCACAACTTCTTGGTTGGCCTCAAGAGATCTTCCTTGAGGCAAGCCTCCATTACAGCATTATAGGTAGAAACATCTTGGCAGCATTTGTTTTTTCTCATCTCAGTAAGAACACCGTGTGCCTCTCTCACCCTACCTGCCTCACACAAGAACGCAATGGACAATTTATAATGTTCCAAAGCAGAGAAAAAACTCTTTGAATCCAATAGCTGAAAAACACCCCACATTTCTTCGACTTTCCATTCCTGCATAGATTCTTAATTAGGTCCCTCAACGTAAAGAGTGCCAAGTTTCGCTCCTTATGCACCATGTATTTCAAAAAACATTATGGCTGCATTTGCCTTAATATCAGAAATTGATGCAATCAATGCATTGAAAATATCATCATCAACAGGGAAATCTCCTCTTTCAATTGCCTCACCCAATTCTTTTGCTTCCCTATTCCGCTCATCCAAAATCAATCCAACAATATATTCAATATATTCATTCATCCTCGGAGCTACACCTAACTTCCTCTTCCATTTTGAAACAGCAACTACTTCTTCCACTCTAGCAACTGATCTAAACCCTTCAACGACTTCCCTGTAGGTCATGAAATCAGGTTTACAACCTCCACAATGAAGATCCTCCAATGCTTGTGAAGCATCGGTAAATCTCAAAGCTCGTCAGAGCCCATCAATGATAGAAAATGCAATTACGGGTCCCTTCTTCCCCTCCGTTTGGTCCTCAGCTTCATCCAAAAAACTCAAAACCTTTTCCAATCCCATGACACATGATATCTCATTAATGAAAACACCAAATCCAACATTACTAAGAGGTGTTCTCCTAATGACATTGTATCCAACATAATCTTACAGAATTCGAAATACCCATTCGAGAAAAGGGCAGCAAGAAGGGAATTGGATGTGGCAGGGTTAGGCGAGCGATCAGAAAGAGCGAGCCGAACGAATGAGAAGAATGCTTTGGTGGGGTTCTCTCGGATGGCCAAGGGCGTGATTGCAGAGCGATAAAAGGAAGGATCCAGAAAAGGTTCGTGGGTTTTGATGATGGTGAGGAGGGGATTTAATGAGTGGAAGAGTTGGGCATGGGAAAGAGAGGGGAACGGATGGATGAAAGACAGGAAGAGTGAGGGAGATCCGAGAGACAGAGCTATAGAGACAGAGCTATCTATGTAGCAGCTCTAGAGGGGGGCGTCAGTTTCATATAAGTGCTCACAATCATGCAGGTTTGTTGTTCGTGCGGGTTATGAAGAACTCTGTGGGGGACGAGGAAATAGAGATGTAAAACAAAAGAAGCCCTAGCTTCTTCCTCTCTTTTGAAAGCTAACACCTACTTAGACTTTCATAGCCTATAACATACATATTTTTAATATTAATATTTCAAAATTTATCTTTTTATAAATATATTTATTACAATTAATGAAAATATTAAATATGAAAATTTTACAACTATAAGGGATGCCAACCTGATTTGGTTGAATTTTTGTTATCCTTCACTACTGATCAAAGTCACAAGCAGGAGCTAATGAGATGATTGTCTGGCTTGTCTGCATCTCAGCATTCCTGAAACAGGTCCAACAATTCTGTCATCGATTTCCAAAAGTAGGCAGGTGTCGTCGGATGTTCCATTTCCCTTACAGCGCAAGACATGCACTATGGCAAAAAAATTGGCAAAAGCAAATCCACTTTCCAATTTAGGTGGAGCAAATAGAAGAAAAGCTACAACAAATTAGAGCCTGTTTGCTTGCTGGAGTAAAGGAAATGGGAAGAAGGAAATAGAAAGGAAAGCATGGTAACGATTGAAAATACAGGATATGATGGAATAAAGTAAGATTTTTATGATAATATTATAAGAAATATAAATCATTCGCCCCCATTTCTACCAAATTACATCCCTTTTCTGTGTTGTAAAAATTTTGAGAAACTTCCGGCGTATGACATCTTTCCCTTGTTTTTTCTTCTGTAATATTTAACCTCACCTCTTTGTTCTTTTTATCAGTGTTATTGAGATATTTTAACGCAATAAAATATCTTACTTCAGATTATTTATATTATATAAAAATTTAAGCTATGTAACTGATGTAGTACATGAACTTGATGCAACATTGACTAGAGTTCTACGGTCAATCTTTTACAATATTGCCCATATCTTCTATTTCTCCCAACACAAGAAGTGGTTCCGGTGCCCACAGCGGCATGCCATCAAAGCAAAGGAATGCATAAGATTGGAATCGCCAATGCAGTCAAATTAGGAGCACAATAATACCAAAATGCTTTCCAAGGAAAAGGATAACTTTACCAGTTCAGAACTCATTCAGAATTAGATGCAATTCTCTTGTGAGAAGAAATGAAAAAGGTATTTTCTACAGCGAACAATCCTTCAACCATCTGATATTCGAGCTACCTAAACGTTCTGGTAAGGAAAAAAAAAACGCTAGCTCTACAGACACCACCCTCTGATCTGCACTTGCAACTGTATATGGTGGATTCACTTGTTTTTGTTGCTGTGGAGAAGCTCACCAATGTCACTACTCATGAGCTGGAAAAGATCAAGGACAAATAAGTAGGCTGGTGAGCCAAAGTAGCCATTTAGATGGGAGACAGGTTCATGTCATGGCCATAGTTGGCATTGGGGGACTGGGAAAAGCCACATTGGCTAAGCAAATCTACCGTGATGGCAAGGTGCAGGATCATTTTAATATGGCTTTATATTGGGTCTGTGTGTCCGATGTTTTTGATGTGATAAGACTTTCAAAAGTAATCATAGAACAAGTAAAAGGGACAAGCACTTCCCTCCCTGAGCTAGATTCACTGCAAAAGGAGCTTCTTCAAGCACTAAGAGGGAAGCGATTCTTGCTTGTCCTCGATGATGTCTGGAATGATGATGCTGAAAAGTGGGAGAGGCTACGACTCTTCTTGAAAAGTGGTGCGCATAGAAGTAGAATTTTGGTTACGACCCATAGCAAGAAGGAAGAATATATCATGAATTTACCTACACTCACCAGCTAAAAGATTTATCAGATGAACATTAATGGATGCTATTCAATAACAAAGCCCTTGCTGGGAGGAATGTGAAGGAGCATTTAACCTGGAAACTGTTGGAAGGGAAATAGTGAATAAGCGCAAAGGGGTGCCCCTCTCGATTAAATTGATTGGTATGCATTCCAAGAGGACCGTAGAAGATTGGAAGAATGTATTGGATAGCAAAACATGGTCGTCTTTGCCTCAATTCACAGATAAAATTCTACTGGCTTTACTGCTAAATTTTTGTAATCTCTCTGCACATTTGAAGCAATGTTTTGCATATTGTTCAGTGTTTTCTAAAGACTGGGTATCTGGGAAGGATATGTTGGTGAGATTGTGGGTGGCACAGGCATTCGATCAAAGGGAAGCAGGGAAATAGATGATAGGGGCAGATTATTTTGATGATTTAGTAGCATGGTCCATGTTCCAACAACCAGTTGATGAGTATGGGATACCTAATTATACGATGCATGATTTTCTTCATGATTTGGCTGAATTCATTGCAAAGGATGAAATTTTAGTGAAGTTGGAAATTCAGCAAAACGCCCTAGTAGCAGTAATATCCGCCATGCATTCCTATCTTTCACTGACGACGATGATAGGCCCTACAAAGTTCCTATTGCTTTACGTAGAGCAAAAAAGTTGCAGACTTTTTGGCTTGATGGACTTAATGGATTAGACTGTCATTATTGAATTGTTCCATCAGTCGAGGTTCCTTAGGGCACTAATTCTCTCTGATACAGAGCCACGGGAGTTGCCAAAAGCCATTGGAAAAATGAAGCACTTGAGATACTTGGATATATCTTGGCTAGAAATATGGGAGTTGCCAGAATCAGCTAGTCAGCTCTGCAATTTACACACCTTGAAGCTCAAGTTTTGCAGTCAGCTACAAAGGTTACCTAGAAGTATGGGCAGAATGGTTAGATTGAGGCATCTTGAGATCTTCTAGCAGACTTGAGTGTTTGCCTGCGGGTTTGGGTAGAATTACTTCCCTTATGACCTTAAGCAAGTTTATAGATGAGCTGCAACAACTCAACACTCTCCAAGAAATTCTAGAAATACAAAATTTGGAGAGAGCGTCAAGCAGAGAATGTAAAAGGATAAACGAAAGAAGAAAGTAATATATGTAATAAACTGTAACAAAAATTTTTTTTTATTGCAATTTGTCCTTTATGCTAATGTGGCAAAGATTAAAATTTTGACCGTAGAAATTGAGATTTAAAAGATTTAATTATTATTTAAATTTCAGCAATCTATGTAGCTTGGATGGTTAGAACCATAGCTAAAGAGAGAAGATGTCAAAGATTCGAATTCAGAATTGTGAGAAATTGATTAAATTAATTTTTACTTCTCACTTTTGAGATATGAGACCCACATAAGGATAAGCCTTATCCTTATCAAGTGGTAGTAGGTAATTATAATACGGGAAGATAACTTCCATAAAGGGAGTTTTCCTTTTTTAAAAAGAGGGAGGATTTCTAAAAAGAGGGGAGGAGACTCTTTGCTATGGGAAAAATTAGAAAAGAGAAAAGAGAAAGGAAAAAGGATTAGAGTTTTATCTTTGAAACAGTAAGTAGAAAGATATTTATTTATTTTTGCATTAGTTAAAGTTTATAAAATTAATGCAAAAGATTATGAATGCTTCTAGATCTACAGATTTGATGCATTAGATTAGATTATTTATGCATTAATAGATTTTTAAATCGATGCATAGAAAATATATTCATTGGATTTTATAAATGAATATGTTTAAAGATATGGGGTTTGAATGCATGAATTTGATGAATAAAATTCACGCATTAGATTAATAAATTTCAGATCCATTTATTTGATTGGAATTTGATTTCAATAGATTTTGAGATGCATTAGATTATCATTGAATACGGACTCCCAATGTGAATATCATTAGAAGTTGTATACATTAGATGTTGGAGTGAAACAAACGCTTATGTATCAAGAGAATAACCGTGGATACCATGATTCGGGTGGAATGTTCAATTTCTTATTTGAAGAATATTATATTAGACGAGATGAAATCATGATGTTATGGAATTTCATTCCAGATAATCTGGTGCATTTAAATATCATGCTATGATCAGGAAGTTAAATGTAATAGAGTTGTTAGATAGTTAATGTGGCCAGATGGGGTGCATTCAAGTGAGATGGATGCTTGTGTGCACGCTGAACGAGAATTCTAAGCATGATGACTAGATTTTAAGGCCACCTGTTTTAAGCATTATTTTTATGGCAAGACTAATTCATGCTTTTTAAACATTCATTGGAAAATAAAACCAAATTCCAATGAAAGAGATGCGTTGAAATTTTCCTAACCAGAGTGCATGATTTCCAGATGGATTAATGTGGGTCTATGAAAATTAATCCCATCAGATTTAGAAATTTTGGGACATAGAACATCATGCATTAATAATAGTAGATTCCATAGAATTTTAAATGCATGTATTTGGTTATCAAGAGAAACCAATTTCCAGATTTTAGGAAAATTAGAAAAATCAGTAAAAATCAGATTTCTTCAGAAATTTGGACACTGGAAATCATTGTCCCGCCTGTCCCACGAAAACCCCTACTGATATTATGTTTTATCAGATTTTATCTTATGCTTAGAAAGATTAAATTATCATGATTTTAGAATAAATTGTATTAGATTTTATGCAATGCATAGATGAGATTCACCCTTAATTATTCACGGGATGCATGCATAGATACGTACATATGAATTGAAATTCTTATTACGGCATGGAATTCTTGTTACGGTAGGATTTTTGGAAAGAATTTTTATATTTTTATATGTGTAATGCGTCAGATGGCATTCATGTCTTGGTATGATGGACGGTCACAATGATGGAATTATGTACATATCGTTGAGATAGAGTGAATGCATCAGAATAGTAGGGATGCATTAGAAATGGTTTGAATGCATAGAGGCCTTACACAGACAAATTACGTGTGTTGTGTGAGTTACAGAATTTTGTGCATTTATACATTAGAATATTTATTTAGGTCAACAGATTATTAATCCCATCAGATTTTATAATTTGAGACCTTGATTTAGATTGCATGCATAAACAAAGGTGGACCTCACAGATTTTTATGTAAGACATTCTTAATCAAGAGAAACCAATTTCCAGATTTTTAGGAATTTAGAAAAATTTAGAAACTTAGAATTTCATGAAAATCTAGACGAAAGAAATCAGGTGGGGCACTCTCCCACCATCCCTGGCCAAAAACTCCCATCGCCCCTGCCCATTTTGGAAGAGACGCCTAGGCTGGCTAGGCCTGGCCCAGCGTCTCTCCAGCCCATCAGCGCCCAAGCCTTGGAAGCAGGCCAAACGAACGTCCAGCCCACGACGCCAAACCAGCCGAGCTCGGCACTAGAAGCCCAGCGCCAGACCAAGCCCAAGCGCTAGCCAAGCCCAATGCCAGAAATGGCCCAGTGCTAAAGCCCAGACGTAGCATCCCATGTGGTCTGCCAGTGGTGGCCCAAACACACCGGCAGCGGCGCCACCGCAAGCTCATGCTGGTGATAGTAGAATGAACGGCGAGAATAGTCTCACTCATTTTGGGACCTCCCGATCTCCATTTTGGACAATCAGATAGTCATTTTTAGAATTTTTGGACCTTCTGGACACACTAGATGGGTAAATTTTTTAAATTATGGTCAGATAATAAAGTTAGATGGAATCATAACCAAGGGTTGAGATTTTACTTCCCTAAATTTGAGGTTATGGTTCATCAAGCTGGTCAGATGATTATTAGAGTTAATTATTCGATAGATTATAGGTTAAATTAAGTTAAAAGAGTAATATATTAAGGAAAATATAAGATTTAGTAGTTGTATAAAATTTTAATTAACACATGTGCTAAAAATCTATTTTTGCTTACTGAGTTTTATACTCATCTCCTTTGTTTCCTGTTACTGATGGTCCATCTCATGAAAAGTAAGGGTTTTGGATAGAAGATCGCTGGATTTTAAAGTCTTCCAATTATCTTATTTTAATTAAATTTGCTTGAGATGTATTGGATGATGTTTTTAATACAGACATGCTAGAATTTTCTTTAATTTGAATATAATAGACTTATTAGAAAATATTATAATTACAATTCTTTTCTTTTTTACTATTTATCTGCTAGTGCTTTGTCGTGATATAATTAAATCATTTAAGTGTTATAGATCTTAAGAAAATCCGTCATACTGTGAGCGTGGCATTACCATCCTAGGTGGGTTGTCACAATATAAGCATGGGATCCTATTTTTTTCTCGTTAAAAAGAATTTATCATCACAAGCCTATTATAAAGGATCATACAGCTTTTTTTAGCCATTTCCTTTATGTGGTGGCTGATTACTGACACGTACAAATGGATGAGATTGTCTCAAGGACAAAATTTGTGAATTTTTAAAAAAATGTATTATTCTTACGGAAATGGAAGAACATTTTTTTTCATTTAATCCAATATTAAAACCATGTCATGTGGTTGATTGACAGGAAATACGTCGCATATAATTCATATCAAATCTTAATTGCAAATTGGGTTAGGGTGGATTTGGAGTTGCAAAGCATTTGAGCATTCGAGCAAGCGCTCCGAGGAGAAGAAAGTCGTTGCCGTACTTGCTGCGGTTGGGGTAGCCGTGGCCTCGCAAAATCCTCTGGGATTACGAATCTTCGCCGTCACGTGGCACGTGTTTGGCGGTAGAAAGGCGTCTGAGTCTGAATCTGACCCATCGTTGGAAGACTCCACATCATCTTCTGTGAGCCGCGGGCCATCTTCTTTGACCCCTGTGCGCAACGCTATCTTCGCCCGATTGGCCCAGATTTTGTTTGCGACGAGATGGACTACTTGTCCTACTAGTCTAAGCGTGCAAATCAGGAGGGTCTACCCGAACCTACACTAAAGCCGACCCTTTTTGGAACTGGATCGGGACAGGTTTTATTGACTTGCGGGTCGGGTCAGAAATGTAACCTGAATTGAAAATACAGGTCGCAGCGGGTTGATATGGTAAAAAACCGACCCGACCAAATTACTAATACATATTAAAAAAAATAAAAATAAAACAAAACCCCACTTGGCTGCCTCTCCCAACTCCCACCCAATCGCATGCTCTAATCGTTATCCCCCTTCCCGGCTCCAGTTCCCTGTGTAATTCCGATGACTCTAACTCCTTATTTGATTCTGACGACTCCATCTTCCTGCTCGATTCCGACAAATGGCTCCTCCTCTCTGCCTCTTCGGTGCTCCATATCCTTGTCCAAGTTCAACGAGCAATTCCTCCTCCCTGTCTCTTTGTTGCTCCACCTCCTTGTCCAATTCTGACAAGCGGCTCCTCCTCCATACCTATTCGATTCTCCATCTTCCTGTCCACTTTAGACGAGCGGCTCCTCCTTGCCTCTTCGGTGCTCCACCTCCTTGTTTGATTCTAACCAGCTACTCCTCCTCCCTGCTTCTTTGCTACTTCATCTCCTCATCCGAGTTTGACAAATCGAGAGGGCTCTATCTCCTTGCCTCTTCCCTGCTCCATCTCCCTGTCCAAGTCCGACGAATTGAGAGGGTTTCTTCTCCCTGCCTCTGCTCAACAACCATATCCTTCACTCCCTGCATTTGCTCAGCTCCATTTCCCTGCATCGACACTTGATACCCATTAGCGCATCCACCGGTAGGGACGAGGTATTGCATTTCAATAAATGCACTTTTTCTATTAAGTTATTATTTACATGATTTGATTTATAATTCATGTGCTTGTCTACGTGAAATATTTTTTCAAAAATTTTATTCGTTGTTTAATATGGAGGATGATAATCATGTGGCTGCAAGTAGGGGTTTGAAAAATGTGATTACGGAAGATGTGGTAAATGTGGATGGGGATGATGAGAATGTGACAACTGTTGCTTCTGAAGCTCTTAGTTTGAAAGAAAAATGACCACATATGAGTTCTTCTAAAATTTGTGATCATTTTACTAAGAGATAAAGTACTAATAAAAAGGAAGGGAAAAAATGTAGGTGAACAAACTGCAACATTGAATTATTGTAAAAAGCTTTGGTGTCCGAGTAAATATGAAACTAGCTCACTTATAAGGCATTTGACAAGATGTCCTTATTATTGAAGACATAGGAATAATAAGAGGCAAAAATTATTGACGTTCTCATCATCTCAAAGTAGTAAAGTTAGTGTTATTGGTAACTGGCAGTTTGATCAAGCTCAATGTAAGAAGGGACTTGCGAAATGATAATTATAGATGAAGAATCATTCATGGTTGTTGAGCATGAAGGTCTACGAAGATGGATTAGCATGTTACAACCATAGTTTAAGTGGGTTGGTGGAACAACAATTGCATGTTTGTAAGATAAATTTCTTTATTAGAGTTTGAGACTTTGGCATGTATGAATGGATGAATGGATTTCAAAGTTTATAAGTTATAGTTATTTGTTTCTTCTATAGATGGTGTGGATATGTATTTTATTATCTATGGGCATTTGAATGTTGATGTTAGCAATAAATGAGTATTTTAGTAGATGATTGCAATCATTAGCTAGGTGACTATAAATTGGATGATGTCACTAAATATTCTTTGATTGTCTATTTCACAAGCTTTTGGTTACATTTTAATGTTCCTTTTCATCCCATTTTAATCATGCTCTTTCTATTGAACAACCTGTTACCCTGTTTAGGCGCCTTCAACTTTCAAATGTCAAGGTTATGCTAGTAGACATAGTCGTATATGAAATCGAGACTACCTTCTATAGAATATTTGCCACTGGGCTATTTGAGGTAAAGAATGAACAAAATTTATTTCTTTGCATTTGTCATTATGGTAGCAAATTGTTGAATTCATTCAACTTTGATACCATATAAAGAATAATGAATTGCTACTGAAGAAGATATCCACATTGATGGTGGCTGATGGATTTTTTTTTACTAGAACATGTATGCCACAAGACATTTATTTACCAATATGAGTTATGCTTACAAAGCATTTGCTAAAGCTTTACAATTAACAAAATTGGCTAGTACTTTCATCATTCGCATGTCTTGTATTCGTTCAGATTGTCCTTCATATGCATGTTGTTGGCAGCATCCTTCACTTGATGCAGTCAACTTCAATACAATGTCCCCATTCTTTTATCAAATGATCATAGTATTGTGTACTTGTTTTAAAATGCACACTATGTTGTTTGTCTATTTGCATAACCTATGTTTGTTTGGAATTCCCTGGCCTTAGGGTTATGACGCACTACATTGGCATATTAGTGGTGTTTGATAAAAATTTATCATCCATGCTATTTTCAAGCCAACAACTTGAACATGACCTTGGCCAAAGTGTCTTAACATGATTTGTTGTTGTAATTTCACTTACTGTGGTTTCACTTACTTTGGATTTAGTTAGGTGCATACATGAGGTTATTAATATATTGGTTCTAAAAGATAATAAAAATTTTCATGATATATTTCATAGATTTGCTAAGTTGACCCAAGTTATTGATCCGATCTTAACTTGAATTCAAGCTACACTATGAAAGATATGATTAGGGTTGGGATAAGGTCAAACCAACTCGCTATATATGTAGGGTTGGGTAAGAGTTTTTATATATTTGATTAGGGTTGGAACCACTCTGACCTGATATAATCCACCCGATTTGCACCCCTAGTTCAATCCATATGCCACGAAAGCTCTTCTTTTAGTTATCTTTATTTTTATTTTTTATCAAAATATTTTATTTATTTTATTCAGAAGTTTCAAATATCATATATAGGTCTTGAAATGAAGCTCTCAATGTGTAGAATATATCCTACGATTTAGATTTATGAAATATTGCATGTATATGTAGAAATGAACAAAAAAATAAAAAGGGAAAAAAATTAGGGGACATTGTATGCACGACATCCCATAATTAACGTGGATGATGAAATGAGTTTTGGTTGTTATGATTATTTTCAAGATCTGAACCGTTGAATGTATTCTAACTAATGATATTACCTTATGGTAGAAATTTTGGGTTGAAATAATTTTATTTAGTTGTTTAAATTTGATGAAATGTGGAAAATATAAAATTCGTTAAATCTAAAATTTTTAGACCATAGATTACATATGAACCACACTAGATGATTAGGGTAGTTTTTAGATGCTTTAGAAACTAATTTCTAAAGTTAAAAACTTTAGATAAATAAAAAAGATTAAATTTTTGATTAAAAATAAAAAAATTTAGAAGGGAGACGAACGCACTTGTTAAAATAACGCTTCCAGCATTGTTGCCTAGATTCTAACCTGGCCAACACCGGGCTCCAGCCCCTTATTAGGTAGGCTAGGCCAGAGTCCAGCAAAAGAAGGTCCAGTTGGGATCCCAATCTAGGCGGCAGTAGCTTAACAATGATGGACGGCGGCAGCAAGGTGGCAACGGGATTGTTTCATCGAGATCGGGCACAAGAAATGATGAGGAAGAAATAAATGCAAATGGAACGACGTGACCGAAATTGGCCGCCTTTGGAAAATACCAAAGGATTTTTCCATTATTATTGATTTTCCTCAATTGATTACATTTGCTGTGTACATCAGAAAAATTGTGTGTTCACATCCCAGA
>JAYJMB010000227.1:0-18335 GCA_036873735.1 Pouteria campechiana
GGTGTCATCAATCGGTCGGACAGCTGCTCGGCTACAGCTAGATGGCTCCCTTTGATTTTCCATGGCCCAACAAGTTCAAAGGCTCTGAAGAACGAAGAAGGAGTAGAAACACCCTGATGTAGCTATTCGGAAGTTAACATCAAAGGTGTTGAAGCATCAAGGCATGGCATTAAAGAATTCATGTCACTTTAGACATACTGAGGAAAGCTTATGAAGCATTGCAGAAGACATTAGTTTGAAATGATCGAAGAGTGCTCAAAATAGCAAAGTCTTGACCTTTAGAGGTTCTTAAGTAACAACGACATAAAAAAGGCCACACCGCAACACTTTAGAAACTCTGAATGAGCACCAAATTGCAAAAATCCTACCTTCAAAGGTTCTGAAACTAACTTCAGAGGCTTTGAAGCGATGATAACTCGCCAATGGTTAGAAATTTAAACATTTTGCTCACATTTAATGCGACATTGCCAACTCAAATGGCTAATTTTTGAATCCTAATATAAAAAGAGTTACTTTGGAACATTCCAACAGTTAGAAAAAGCATCAAACATGATTTACTCAGAGCATTTATAAGTATCTAAGATATCTTCCAAGATTTTAACTCTAATAGTGCTAAAATCAGAAACTACATTTAAAGCCACATCTTCAACAATCATTTGGAGCTTGAAACTTCTATTCTTTTAGTGTCATATTATTTATTCTTCAAATTTTAACTTTGTACAAATAGCCTAAGTAAGAGACATACATCGTACAAGTTAAATTCCTATTTTCTAGTATAGCAAGTAAGAGGCTTTCTATTTATTAGAGTTGATTACAGCAAGTAGGAAAGACTTGCTAGGAAGTATAAGAGTTTTTGGTGAGCTCTGAAAACCAAAGTGCATTTAATTAGATTGGTAATCAAGGTGTAAGTGGAACTTAAGTGCAGTAGATAGACTAATTTAGAGGAGTGGATTAGGAGCATAAGAAGGGTTGAACCACTATAAAAATCTCTGTCTTAGTTTGTTGAATGATTTTCTTGTATTCCTTTTTTTGCACCATTGTTTTAACTTGTACAAAATTTTTAAAAGCTTAATTCACCCCTCCTCTTGAGCTATCATCAGTTAGGGACCAACATAAGTAAGTTGCATTACATCAGATCTAGCCCTCCAAAGGACTATAGAAATTCAAATAAAATATTTTTGTAATTATCTTAGATCGAACCATTATATTTTAGCCTACTTTAGTAAACTTTAGCAAAGTTTTGTAATACTTGATATCAATCTTTTTGCCCACATTTTTACACCTACATCTGATCCAAATCTACAATGGACCACAAAAATTTAGATAAAATATTTTTGAAATTACCTTAAGTTGAACTGTTACATTTTAGCCCAATTTAATTAACTTTAGTAAAGTTTTCCAATATCAATTTTTCTGCCCACATTATTGTGTTCTAGCAAGAAACTTGCACGTGCATTTGTAAGGAGAATTCCCTTGAATACTTGGTGTTTAGATTGACACCTCCAATCAACTGCCTGATAACAATCACCATTTTGCAAAACTAGTTTGTTTGAAGAGGTGGATAGACAGTAGGGGTCATCAAATCTAGACATGAGTTAACACTCCTCATCCTTGCTTTCAAAGGGGAATTGAAAGAGAAATCTTCAAAAGGGAAAAGTAGGTTCACAAATTCCTTTCAGAAAACGATTCGAAGGAAGAAGATGGATGTAAATGAACAATGCATGTGAATAGTGCACATGAACAGTGTGTTGATCCTGAAGCTTAGGCAAATATCTAGGAGGAGAGGGATAAATTGGGTACTTAAAATTTTGTTGAACCCCTTTAGTATTAAACGTCCCTCTAGCAACCAATCCAATCACTTAATCAATACACAAGTAAGTAGGACACATGAATTTTTGTAGTAGTTCGAGTTAACACTCTACTTCACTCTTCCAAAAACACTCTCCTCTTAGTGTCTTGGGTTCCACTATCTCCAATAGCAAGAATACAATCAGTGCACCTTGCACCCTTCTAGATTCCAGCTCTAAGGGGGCGTGACTACAATGCTCCTATCACTCTTCTGGATTCCAGCTCCAGGGGGTGTAAACACTGTACTCCCAGAACTCTTCTAGATTCTAGCTCTACAGGATATAAATACAGTGCTCCTAGCATTCTTCTAGATTCCTTCTCTGAGGTGTGTAAATAAATAGCTCTTGTCTTTACTTAGACAATCACAACTCTTCTTGAGTCTAGCCTCAACCACTAGCTTAAAAAAATTACAGTGAATGAATATCGAAAGTTAAAGCACTTATATAAACACTTCACAATAAGCACATGGGAAAAATTCTGAAGATTAGATGTAGAAGTAAATGATCTTCCCAAAAGGTGGTTGGTAGACTTCAAAGAAAGTTGAGAAATATTTGAATGCAAGGCTCTTGACTCTTGAAAGATGTAGAATGTTTTGACTCAGCTCAATAATTACTCTCAAGAAGAGATTTAATACTTTTCTTGATTGTTTTTCTGCACCTTCTTGATCCTCCACTGTTGCATTTATAACTGCCTTAATTTTTAACCGTTGGTGGTAGGTGAACTCCATTAATGATAGAAGACTATTATGATTAACACATTTGAATTATCTATCTTCTAATTAATTCTCGTCTACTCGAATGCTTACGGCGCCGACCTTGGAGAAGATGATTTCTTGATTCTTAATAAGTATTGGTCAAAGAGATTCTACAATGGCTGATACTTTAGCCTATTTGGAAAGTCCCTTATTAATGCTGGACAAAGTCCAATGATTTAGTTTCTCCATTGCTCATCTTTATTTATGATAGACAAAGTATCTATCTAGTTGTCCATCAGACAAAGTCCCTTCGTCTTCTAGTTTGTCCATGAAATGTACCAAACTAATCCAATTAGTGCAGACAAATCATCTTTCTAGTAGTTCATTTGTTGGTTTATTCATTGCAAGTAATAGACGAATCCAGTTTGCATGAATGAATCATCTTTCCAATAGTTCCTCTATTGGTTTGTCCCTTGCAAGTAACAAACAAATCTAGTTAGCAAGAATGAATCATCTTTTTAGCAGTTTGTCTGTTGGTTTATTCCTTGCAAGTAATAGACGAATCATAGAAGCGTAGACGAAGATAACTTCTCATATAAGCTATTAGTCTATGGCTTACTTAGATCAGATGAATCTTGTTACTCCGCATTTGTCTGTGTTGACAAACGATCATTGGCTTAGTAAGCTATTTTTCTATGTTATGATAGACAAAGTTTGTTATATGCTTGTTACTTTGGATTCATCAGAGATAAACTTTACTTTGATAGACAAATAGTGACTTGATTGAATCCTTTCCATTTGGAGTTTTGACCATAGCAGCACTTCGTCTTTGGCTTCTGTAATTGCTCGAGCTATTTTTCTTTTCAGTCAAACAAATTGACACCTTAAAATATCTTCTAATTTTTCTCTATGTTCTTTTTTCTATGAGGCCTGCAACTCGATTATGCATACTAAATGCTTGACAATAACCATTACTATATAATCTTTAATCAAGTTTTATTTTTCATCAAAACCATGCATTTTTTCCTTTTTTGATGATGACAAAACTTGATTAAAAATTATCTCATAAAAGATAATCTCCCCCTGAATGTATGCATTTAGATAAAAATATTTTGCAAGTTTTAATCATTTCACAAGTAGTTCACAAGTTTCCATTATCCACCATCTCTCTTGACTAGTTTATATATGTATTCTCCCCCTGATTAATTTGTGATTATGCATTCTAACTTTTTACGTTCTCCTTGAGATAATTTTGCAGATTCTTTCTCTTTGTTTTTGTCATAAGCAAAAAGAAATGTGACACATGCAATAAGCATTGGTCAATACACACACAGAAAGAAGTAACATAAAAATAATGAAACCATTTCATTTCAGTACAAACAAAGCTACTAAATCAAAGAAAATATCTCATCCTGCAATCTAAGTGTAGGAGAGGTTGTGTGTGAGATCACGAATGAGGGGGGGAGGGTGGAGAACTTTGTATCACAGTGAGCGATATAAAGTTACAAAGTTTCAAGGAGGGGAAGAGGGAAAGAGGGGAAGGAGATGATAATGAGGCATTTGGAGCCTCCTTTCCTAATTTCTTCAATTGCCCCAACTAATGATGAAGTTAGATCCAAGGGCAAATTAGCTGAGATATAAATCATTTTCTTGAGAACCATATATGAAGAGAGATACTTCTGATTAGATAGGTGAAGTGGAATATTTTCATGAATAGAAGTAGCATCCTCCCACCAAGAAAAGTGAAGAAACATCCTTTGGTTCTTCAATTTCCACCCCTCGTGTATCTTCCTTCTATATCTTCTTCCTAAACTCCCTTCCCTGAGCTACTTCATCTTTATGAGGCAAAGAAGGATTCTAAGTCATGGGTTAAAATAAACTGGACATGGGGGCAATACTAGGTAGTTGATATGATGTTTCAAGAAAGAAAGAATAAGTCTTGCTAAAAATGGAGTTCGATGTGATATGAATAGTTATAAATTGATTTTAAGAAGAAAGCAAGGTGTACACGAACTTGAAAACCATGATTCAAACAAAATGGGAATCAAACCGTGTATAGAATGAACTTATTTCATCTAAGATAAAGTTGAGCCTCATTAAAAAGAATCAAATCAGTACAATTTCAGGCATAGAAACATCAAAGATTTCATTTTCATGCATTCATATTGGTCATGCCTAGTTCTCTTCTTATTTTGCAGAAAGTTTCTAAAGGTAGTGGTGTAGTAAAGATATCAGAAAGTTGAGCATTTGTGGGCACATATTCTTATCAAATATCATATTTTTCTACATGATTTCTACTGAAGTGATGTTTAATTTCTATATGATTGGTTCTAGAATGTAAGGCAGGTTTCTTTGTTAAGCATATGACATTAGTATTATTGCATTTAATGGGTATGCCTTTATAACTCAGTCCATAATCTAAAAGTTATTGTTTCATCCATAGTAATTGAGTACAACAACTTTCAGCTACTATATATTCAGCTTCTACTATAGAGAGAGCAACACTAATTTATTTCCTAGAGAACCATGATATTCGACTATTTTCTAGAAATTGATAGGTTCCATTAGTACTTCTTCTATCAAATTTTATCCACCAAAGTCAACATTTGAATATCCAATTAATTCAAAACCAGTTCCCTTGGGATAATGGAGTCCTAGATTTAGTGTGTCAATTAGATACTTAAAAATTTATTTTGCTACAATAATATGAGATTCTTTAGGACTGGACTAAAATCTAGCACATCAGCATATGCTAAATAAAGTATTTGGTCTAGATGTAGTAAGGTAAAGAAGAGATCAATCATACTTCAATATAGCTTTTGATCTAGAAGTTTACCCTTTTTGTCTTTATCCAGCCTTGTTGATGTGCTTATTGGAGTGCCCGCTATTTTAATTTATTCCATTTTGAACTTCTTTCTCTAGTGTATTTGGATTGGAAAATGTACTATCCATTATCTCTTTGCTTAATTTGCAATCCAAGAAAGTAGTTCAATTCTCTCATCATGCTCATTTCGAATTCAGCTGGCATGATCTTTGAGAAGTCTTGGTAGAGATTCTTATTAGTAGCACTGAATATAATGTCATTTACATAAATCTAAACTATCAAGATATCCATGCCAATATTTTTGATAAATAAGGTAGTATGAACCTTTCATCTTTTGAATTGATGATCGCTTAAGAATTTGATCAACTTTTCTTACCATGCTATTAGAGTTTGTCTCAGACCATATAGAGCTTTGGTGAGCTTATAAACATGATCGGGTTGATCATCACTTTTGAGACTAGGAGATTACTAGAGTTCCTCACTTAGATATCCGTTTAGAAATGTACCATTTACCTCCATCTGAAATAATTTAAAATTCTTATAGGATGCAAAAGCAAGTAGCATTCCAATGGCTTCTAATCTTGCTACAGGGGCATAAGATTCTTCAAAGTCAATTCCTTCTTCTTGGGAATACTCCTTAGCAACTAGCCTTGCCTTGTTTCTTACAACCAATCTACTTTCATCCAATTTGTTTCTGAATACTCATTTAGTTCCAATTATATCAATGTTCTTTGGTTTTAGAACTAATTCTCACCCTTTATTCCTTTTAAACTATTTAAGCTCTTCTTGCATTGCAATGAGCCAATTTTTATCCCTTAAAGCTTGATCATTGCAAGTGGGCTCAATTTTAGAGCTGAAGGCATAATGGCCATAAATATTTTTTATCTTCTTATTTTGATACCATCATAGACATCACCTATAATTTGATTTCTATGCATGCTGATATATCTCAAATCAATAAGAGGTTAATAGGGCACATTACCTATACTTACCTCCTCCTCATTATCTGACTTTTGCATATTTTCATAGTTTGTGGCATCTTCTTGATCTTTCAATGTGAGTTTCTTCATATTAATTGCAGTTTCATCTGTATCACTATCAAACTCCTTTTCTCAAAGTCACATTTGCTTCATCGAATTTAACACGTAAAGATTCTTCTATAGTTTTTGTTCTCTTAATATATACTCTAAATGTCATACTATTAGAGGAGTAACTGAAGAATATAGCTTCGTCACTTTTTGGATCAAACTTTTCAAGATTGTCCTTCACATTGTTCAACACATAGTATGAGCATCCAAAGGAATGAAAATATGAGATATTGAGTTTTTTTCCTTTTCAAAGCTCATATGGAGTTTTCTTTAAGATTGCTCTAATCGTAATCCTGTTTAGCACATAGCAAGCTGTACTTACTGCTTCTCCCTAGAATCTTTTGGACAATTTACTCTCATTCAACATGGTCCTTATCATTTCCTAAATTGTCTAATTCTTTCTTTCCACAATTCTATTTTATTGAGGAATTCTGGGGGATGAGAAACTATGGTGAATTTCTTTTTTGTCACAAAATAATAAGCTATCTATTTTCAAATTCACCACTATAATCATGACGAATAGACATAATTTACACTTGTTTCTCAATTTGAACTAGCTTTAAAAATGTAGAGATCATTGAAAATGTTTTATCTTTGCTAGTCAAGAGAATCACCCATGTGAATCTAAAGTAGTCATCCACGATGACATATACATATCTTTTTCCTCCAGGAGTAATAACTTCCGCTGTTCTAAAGAAATCCATATGTAATAATTTCAGAGGTCTAGTTGTAGATACTTTATTTTTATGATGGAAGGACACTTTGATCTACTTTAATAGTTGCCAAGATTTGCATATCTGATTTTCGTTATAATTTAGTTTAGGTAGACTAATCATAAAATCTATTTTCTACAAAGATTTGATATTTGATATGTTAATGTGTCTCATCCTTTTATGCTACAACCATGGTCATCTTTGACTACAATTAGGCATTTTCCAATGATATCATCTAACTATACTAGATAATATTTCCATACCTCATACCACTGAATCATAGCTCATTATCTATATTGAATACATTACATGCAGATGGTTCAAACACAACTTTGTGGCCTTATCACATAGTTGACTAATACTTAGCAAATTGTGCTTAAGTCCTTCTATATATAATACATTCTCTATGTATGCATTGAATAAACTATAAAATGTACTTATTCATTTGATGAGACCTTTGTCATTATCGCCGAATGCAGTTGTTCCACCATTTATTGACTTCAATTCTTTTAACAGCTTCTTGTTTTTAGTCATATGTCTTGAGCAATCGCTATCAATGAACCAGCAATTGCTAGATGTAGCTTTCAAACTTGCTTGCATTCAAAGAAAATATTCTTCTTACCTCTTTGGTACTCAAGTATTGGGTCCACTAGTGTTAGTGAAATTATGTGCTAGAAGATTATACATAATCCTTGAATTGTTATCTCATTTTTGCATATTTTTCTTACATCTTTTTAGCATAGCAATCATACACTTTGTGTCCAATTTTATTATGGAAATAGAAATTGTTTGATGTTCTACTTGGTTCATTATATTTCATTGGTTTCTTTACCCAAGGATATCCTATGAACATGCTAATGTTTGGACAATTTTCTCTTTCTTCCTCGAGGTTCATACCCTTGGACTATCCAGCAAATTTCTATAAATTTTCATCATCTGAATATTCACAATCAAGTCCCTTTTTACTAGTTTGACTAGTCATTCTCATGAACTTGGTGATAGATTCTCCAAGATTGTAGAATTTACTCAACATACTATTTAATATCTCTATCTCCTTCTTCAAATTTCCAACCTCTTTTTGTAGAGATGAATTTCTTTCTACCAGAATAGATTTTACTTTGACAGTTGCATTAAAGTATTTTTCTTTCGAGTAAATTTCGAGCCAAGTGATCAAACTCACTAAAGAGAGAGTTGTATGATTGTTGTAACTCATCAAACTTTTTGCATTTGCTAAAAATACTATTCAAGCTTGAAGAGTCAAAACTATAAGAGCAATAAGAGTCTACTTTCGGCTCCAGCTCTGTTGTGCACTACTCTTTGATGGAGATTTGGTCTGCTGACTCATTCTCAATGTGATCCATGCAGCATATTCTTGTGAGGTTTTCAACTTAATTATCACCTTTCTTACTTGAACTTGTACCTAAGGAGTCTTCATCATTCACATACATTCCTGTGGCTTGATTTCTGGATGACTTCTTAAAATGTTTCTTTTCTCTTCTTTCATCTCCATCATTCATGTTCACTTTTTCTTCATTGGGAGACTCAGAAGGTATGTGTCTGATCCCTCCACATCTATAGCATGTGGGGTGATCTCTCTTTCTTTCAATCATTTTCTTTTATTGTCTAGGTTGTCTCTATGAAGTGCTGTCCCTGCTACTTCTTGCGAATCTTCTGAAGTTTCTAACTAACATGGCCATGTTACCTTCAGATTGTGATGCATGGTTATTGCTGCTTTTCTTGGTCAGTTTGTGAGCAATACTTTTCTTTTTCTTTGCTGGCTCATCTCTTTAACTTTTGATTAACTCATGTGATATTAGTGAGTTGATGACGTCATTCACAAAAAGCACATTTAGATCCTTTGCTTCTTCTATCACTGTGATCTTTTATTTCCAAGATTCTGGTAGTACCCTCAGTATCTTAATTTCCTATTTAGAATTTGTCACTTCTTTTTCCAAACCTTTCACAACGTTAGTAATTTTTGAAAAACGAGTATACATTTATGATATGCTCTCCCCTTCTTTCATCCTAAAATTTTCTAGTTCTTCTATTAACATATCCTCCTAGTACCTTTGACCTATGAGGATCCTTCATAAATAGACGCTAATTTATCCCAAATATCTTTTACAATAATGCGAGGTATTTGGGATAGTCCACAGAATAAAGAGTTCATAGCCTTTGCATTATTTCGAACTGAGGTAGCCTCCTCTTTAGTCTATGCACTTATTCCATTAGTGGGAAGGGTGATTCCTATTTCAAAAGCCTTCCAAGATTCCATATCATTAGCTATAATGAATTGCTTCATCCTCAACTTTTAGTAAGCAAAGTTGGTTCCATCAAATAGGAGTGGCCAGGTAGATGGTTGCCCCTCAACAACCAATTTAATCTCTTAATCAATGCATAAGTAAGATAGGAATTTTTATAGTGGTTTGAGTTAACACTCTATTCCACTCTTCCAAGAACACCCTCATCTTATTGTCTTGGGTTCCAC
The DNA here is from genome assembly GCA_036873735.1 of Pouteria campechiana. Lineage (NCBI taxonomy): Eukaryota > Viridiplantae > Streptophyta > Magnoliopsida > Ericales > Sapotaceae > Pouteria > Pouteria campechiana. Next base: position 9,656 of record JAYJMB010000227.1, read on the forward strand.
TATCTCCAATAGCAAAAATAGATTTAGTGCACCCTGCACTCTTTTAAATTCTAGCTCAAGGGAGACGCGATTTTAGTGCTTCAAGCACTCTTTTAAATTTCAACTCCAGGGGGAGTAAACACAGTGCTCCTAACACTCCTCTAAATTTTAGCTCTAGGGAGCATAAATACAATGTTCCCAACACTTTTCTAGATTTCATCTCTAGGGGGCGTAAATAGATAGCTCTTATCTGCACCCAGACAATCACAACTCTTCTTGAGTCTAGCCTCAACCACCAGCTTAAAAAAATTACAATGAATGAATATCGAAAGTTAAAGCACTTATATAGACACTTCACAATAAGCACAGGGGAAGAATTCTGAAGATTAGATGTAGAAGTAAATGATCTTCCCAAAAGGTGGTTGGTAGACTTCAAAGAAAGTTGAGAAATGTTTGAATGTAAGGCTCTTGACTCTTGAAAGATATAGAATGTTTTGACTCAGCTCAATAATTACTCTCAGAAGGGATTTAATATTTTCTTGATTGTTCTTTTGCACCTTCTTGATCCACCACTATTGTATTTAGTTGCCTTGAATTTCAACCGTTGGTGGTAGGTAAACTCCATTAATGATAGAAGATCGGTCTGATTAACACATTTAAATTGTCTATCTTTTGATTAATTCTTGTCTGCTGGAATGCCTGAGATGATGACCTTGGAGAAGAAGATTTCTTGATTCTTAATAAGTATTAGTCAAAGTGCTTCTACAATTGCTAATACTTTCACCAATTTGGAAAGATCATCATTAGTCTTGGACAAAGTGTAGTGATTCAGTTTATCCATTGCTCATTTTTACTTATGATAGACAAAGTATCTATCAAGTTGTCCATTAAACAAAGTCCTTTCGTCTTCTAGTTTATCCATGCTAAGTAGCAAATGAATTCAGTTAGTGCAGACGAATCATCTTTCTAGTAATTCATTTATTGGTTTGACCCTTGCAAGTAACAGACAAATCCAATTAGCGTGAATGAATCATCTTTTTAATAGTTCGTCTATTCGTTTGTTGTAAGTAATAGATGAATCGTAGAGGCACAGACGAAGAAAATTTCTCATATATGCAAATAGAGTAAGCTATTCGTCTATGGCTTACTTAGATCAGATGAATCCTATTGCTCCACATTTGTTTGTGTTGATAGACGATCATTGGCTTGGTAAGCTATTTGCCTGTGGTTTACTTATGACAGATGAAGTTTGGTATATGCTCATTGCTTTGTATTCGTTAGAGATAAACTTCACTTTGGTAAACAAACAATGAATTGATTAATTCCTTTTCATTTGGAGTTTTGTCTGTAGCGGCACTTTGTCTCTGGCTTCTACAATCGCCCAAGCTATTTTTCTTTTTAGTTAGAAAGATTGATGCCTTGGAATATCTTCTGATTCTTCTCTATGTTCTTTTGTCTATGAGGCTTGCAACTTGATTTTGTATATTAAATGCTTGACAATAACAATTAGTATATAATCTTTAATCAAGTTTTGTTTGTCATCGAAACTATGTATTTATACTAATATAGTGTATATGCTACTATGTCAGCCCAACGATATAGTAAATCCATAAACATAGTAAACCCAGAGCTATAATGAGCCCATAGCTACAGGTAGCCCATAAATGCAATGAATCCTTATAGTAAGTCCATAGCTACAGTAGATTAGAGCTACAGTGAATCCAATGCTATAGTAGTCAAGCTTTAATCCCAAGAGGGATCTGCCGGTGGAACTGATTGGTCACCAGTTTGGCAAGTAGAAACGGATGACTGAAGATGGTTTTTGTATTTTTAGACCCTATGATCTCTAATTTAGATGATTAGATAGTCAAATTTGAGATTTTTAAATGTTCTGTACTCATTGGAAGGGTCAAATTATTTAGATAATGGTTAAATCATTAGGTTGGAATGACTATTGATGAAGGAATGAGATTTTACACCCTAAACGTGATGTTGTAGTCTGCCAAACTAGACAAGATTATTTTTCTTTGTTCTTATTAGACAGGATATGCACTAGGATAGACTACTGAGAGCCTAATTGATGGTATATGCACTGAGACACCCAATAGATGATATATGAACTAGGACACTAATAGATGGTATATACCTTGGGACAGATGATTTGAAGCCTAGGAGATAATATATAAACTTGGATAGATTATCCAGAGCCCAGTAGATCTGCATATATATTAAAACAAACTATCCGGAGCTTAATAGATATGCATATACAATGGGACCGATTATCCAAAGCTCAGTAGATCTTTATATACATTGGGATAAATCATTCGGAACCCAGTAGATATACAAACACATTGGAGATTCGTTGTGTTGTAGTACATGAGTTTATTTTCAACACAAGTGTTAGTTACATTTATTCTACTTACTAAGTTTTTATGACTCACCCTTTGATTATTTATTATTTTTTAAAGAATACCGCTAGTGGAGGGCATTAGATTGAGGGGATAAGTAGAAGATGTAGATTGTCATTCCAAATTATAATAAAGAAATTTATTTTATTAATGTCTTAGACTTTTATGAGACTTGTAATAATGAAATTTGGCAAATATTGTCTTTGATATCCTTTTATTTGTGAGATTTTAATAGTTGATTTTGTAATTATGTGGCATCAAAGTGCAATAGATCTTGAGAGATTCACTCCTAGATTTGATAAAAACATTTAATTATGTTATTTTAGGATTTGGGTTGTGATAGCCTCTGACCTCACCAATCCATTTAGAAAACTAAGTCAACAAATACTAAATGGAGACTAACACTAGAGTTTTTTTCTTTAAAATCTACTTGTCGGTCTTCAAAATATAAACATTTTCCACTTTTTTGGTTCAATCCACCCGCTCGACATGTTGAACAATATATGGGGTTTCCACCATTCATCTAGCTTGGCTTGTTACAGCCAGATCAAGAAAAATTACATCAGATGACTTTACGCTTGCTGGTGGCCTCCTTCTGGGAACGTCAAGCCAATAGTATAGAAAAAGTAATGCCTGCTGAATGATCAGTCATTCGATGTCCTTATTCTATAACCTTTATTCATGATGCATTTAGAAAGTATAGCCTAAACTCAAATGGTTTTCTGTTTTAGTTGAAAATAGAATAGGAAATCCTCTCAAATGTTTATTAAAAGATAATAGTTGGAAGAACATCTCTAGGGTGCTTGATCGCTGCCTGTGAAGCATGGCAGAAAAAATCAAAATAGGGACTTAGCCAGTTAGCCCAACGGGAGCTTAAGCTGTGAAAAACACCCAGTTTTACCAATTTCAGGGATTCAAATAGTTGGCCTTGCAAGGGTGTAAAGACTTCTCACTTCAGAAATGACAACCTTTTGGTTGATACGATTTTTACAAGATGTTTGAAATCATATTTGCAGAAAATTAAAAAAATGAAAAATGAAACAAGAAAAAAAGTTTCGATAGCCTACTTATAGTAAGTTGTTATAGATTTAAGATGCCACATGAGAAGCTTTTTCTCATCTAAGCCATACTCATATTGTAGAAGCCACCACTCATCTGAGATAGTCCCTGGAGAAATCAATAGATTTGAGGATCATAGCCATTCAAATATTACAAATATTTTTGTCCAATGGCAAGGATTCTTTTACAGTTTACCGCTCAATTTCTATTATTTATTAGATCGCCCATGTATAAATTAATCACTTTTGTAGCCCCTAGAGATGGTTTATGACCATTTGTAAGGAGAATTTCCTCGAACACTTGGTGTTTAGGTTGACCCCTTCAATAGGTTGCTCGGTAATGATAGCCATTTGGCAAACTAGTTTGTTGGAAGAGTTGGACAGACGGTAGGGGATATCAAATCCGAACATGAGTTAAAAGTCCTCATCCTTGCTTACAAAGGGGAATGGAAAGAGAAATCTTCAATAGGGGAAAGTGGGTTGACCAATTCCTTTTGGAAACCTATACACAGGAACAAGGTGGAAATCTCCTAAAATAGGAATGTTAATCTACCTACCAGAAAATCATGAATCTGCAAGTTTTTGAAACCCTATTCCTAGCCATCATGGGTGAAGTGCACCCGCAGGCAGAGAGAGATAAGGAATTACTGTTTATCTTTCCATTGAAAATTTCTATCTATTTTTTTGTTATTTACTTTATGATTGATATAATCTCTAATTCTACTAAGATTTGAACCATAGGGAAGGTAAGCCTCATACTTCCTTGGCAACCAAAGCCTTTGATGGTATGTAGAATTTTACCTTATTTAGATAGATTCCCTCATTCCCACACCACTAGCCTAGATTAATAGCATTGTCTAAAAAGAACTCTATACAAGCATGATCTACGTCAACAACTCTGACAGCCTCTTACCTTGCCAATCCATCTAAAAAATAAATCAATGAATAACTAATTAGGGACTACTAAACAGATTTTTACATGAATAATGTATGTATCCTTCAAAATATTTTACATGCTATAAACTAACCAATAAATTAAAAACTACTACTTGATTTAGATATTCAAGTTTAATTGAAAATCCAATTTTCACATTTTGTATTCAAACACATTACAGGCATAAACAATGCTCCTGCTTGAAACATTTCAAAATGAAAGATATAATTTTTTAAAACTTTAAAATATAAAAAATTAGAAAATAATTTTTAATCATAAAACTATATTAACAATATTACATTCATTTTTAAAAATAATATTACAGCATTTATCTAGAGAAACAGATAATACCTACAAGTTGAGGCTTGTCCAATGATTCTTCATTGAATCATTTGGATGTTGATCGTGATGCTGGAGATGTGTGAAGTCCTGGGCCAATCCACACCTTCCCTGCTGCATCTCTTCATCAATAGCGGACAATAGGAGGAAGAGGAGCGGCAGCAATTGAATTCTGGATTCTTCCATCGATTCATCTTTTGCTAGTTGATGTAGATGTTGGGGATGTGTGAAATCTTGGGCCAATCCTCACCTCCTTCCCTCTTGCATCTCTCCCACACCAGTGGACAACCGTCAATCCACAACCTTAGAGATGGGAACGGAGTTGCAACCCATCAGGCAGTGACTCTAATGCATAGCAATCCGAAACTCTATGTCATTAAAAGCATTGAGCAGTCCCAACCCTTTAGGCACCGACTCCAATCTCTCCAACTCAACCAGACTAAGATGCTTTGAAAGACTTCAGCTGTCCTAGCAAATTAGGCATACATGTCAATGCATCTAAACCATCGATTGTGAGTGACTTGAGTTTATTTAGTTGTCCCAACCCCTCTGGCAGTGATTCCAATCTGTAGCAGTCATGGACATTAAGATCCCCTAGTGACTGGACGTGCGCCAACCCATAAGGCAGAGAATTCACTTCCTCACAACACCAAATTTCAAGTTTCTGCAATCCCACCAGCTGCTCCAATCCTCCATCTGGTAGTGTTTCATTTCTAAATGTGTCAATCTTAAGTGCCTTGAGTTTTGAAAGGTAAGTAGCCCACCTAAGAAAAATTCGCTGCTGTCAATCAATGTAAATGTTAGAAGAAGTGGAAAGAAGGAGGAGCATCCTCTCCTTTAATTCTTTGGCAACACTCAATTCTTAGCTGTGTTAGAGGAACCCTTCCAAGATGCTGTGGCAGCCCTTCTAATTTGTCACAACTCTGAAGCTCTAATACACGCAGAGATGGAATAATTAGTGCTTTCAAATCAGCAGTTTCCGATGTCAAAGTTGTCAACTCCCACTCCTTCAATTCATACAGGTATAGCAACTGAAATTCTTTCAGCTTTGGAAATGCTACTCTTCTGCTGACAGCATCATTTCTACTCTGCCCATAGTAAAACTCATGGCCCAACTTTCTCACACCGAAATCCTCTATTTTAAGGTATTTCAGTGCAGGTAATTTCCCAAGCCTAGGCAAATTCTTCTGTTCATGGTGCTGCATGTTACCAAGTAATACCGACTTGGTTAACTTGCTGAAAGATGAATCTTACAACCGACTTGGTAATTTTAACTTTATCATACAATAGCAAACAAGTTCCAGCTCTTCTAGTTTTGAATGAGGTCGTAGACCTTCAAGCACACTCTACATTCTTTCAGTATCTACATCACCACTTCTTGACATTTCCAGAACTAACTTGTAAATTAGTAGCTTGTTACATAGTTGTGCTTTCTCAGCTTCTTCTCGGCCAGACACTCTCTCCAACTGCTTTATTTTTGGAGTTCCTTGGAGAGAGTCAAGGCGTTGTGGCTCATCAATCCCACATCCTTCTCCTCCTTCCACCATGAACGAACTTAATAGCTTTGGAGGCAGGTCAATCTACCCAACCCTTTAGGCAGACGTTCAAGCTCATAGGTATCCTTGATTTCAAGATGTCTAAAGTTAACCATTTCGCCCATGCCTTTGGGTAATTTTTTCAGGTGAAGATAATCACTTAGGTTCAATGTCTGCAAATTATGGTATTTCAAGCATTGAGGAGAAAGAAATTTATTTTATTTCCCTTTGTAGATCATCACAACAAGTAAGAAGGGGGATGTTTATAAATGCAAATGATGGTCGAAAATGTTTGTGATAGTCAATAAACATTTTTGATTGATTTCTAGATGAATAATAACATTAGTTTTTTTGATAATATGCATTGCTAGTAAATTAGGACCGTTGAATATATTCCTACTATATTTATTGTGTTGCATAAGAATTTTGGAAAATTTTGATAAGAAATTATTATTTATTTAATGATAGTTTTCTATCCATTAAAAATAAATTTTATGGGATTTTTTATTTATTTTAAGAATTTTAATATTACATATATATCTTGAAATGACCCTTTCATGGCATAAAACATATGCTACATCTTAGATTTAGGAAATGCAATACATATATTCATTTATGGATGAAAATAGAAAAAAATAAAACGAAAAGGATGCTAGATGAGGCATGTATGTTGTTCATGCATAGTGTCCAATGTCCCATGTTTTGGGCATAAGAAAAACAAAAATTACATAGATGATGCGTATATATTTTTTGAGAACTGAACCATTGAATATTTTAATCATGGTATTATTTACCTAAGGCAACAGTTTCTAGGTTAAATGATTTTATTTGGATAGTAAAAAGTGATTATTTTAGAATATGAAAATTTTATAACATTTAGAATTTTGGACCATAGATTTGCAAATGGCCCTAATGGAATGATTAATGTATTTTCAGTTATCTATGGGCAAATTTTTAAGAATTTTGGATATTCAAAAATGTAAAAAAAAATATAATTTTATGCTATTTGCAATTAGGAAATTAGGGGACAAAACCTCAAAAAATTACCATTGCTCCCCTAGGAAATCTTCTGTGGGTTAGCCTAAGCCAGGCCTACTAGTGCAACTACTCGAGCCCATGCCAAAAGCAATCTGAAATGACTAGGCCTGGTTCTAGATCCTAGGGCCAAGGCAGGCCCAGCAGGGAAAGCCCAAGTAGCGATGATGGCATTCGACAAGGATGTCCAATAGGCCAGGCCTAGTGTTGGCTAGCCCAAGTGGGCGGTGACCTAGGGTCTAGCCCAACACCCGGCCTAGGAGAGTTCCACCACTATCGGCCCAAGCACACTAGTGCAGGCATCTGGTTGCTGGTCTAGCAAGTGGAAATGGACGACAGAAATTATTTTATGATTTTTGGAACCCCAAATCCCTGATTTGGATGATCAATAATCAATTTTTGAGTTTTTAAACATTTTGGATGCAATGTAAGAATTGGATTTCCCAAATAGTGGTTAGACCGTAAACGACAGCCATGAAAGGATGAAATTTATTTTCATGAAATTGATGTATGGTCTGTCAAACTAAACTAGATATGGTCTAAGATAGATTTTTCTATTAGTGCTAAATACATTATTTATATTAAGATAGATTTTTTACTAGTACCAAATAGATTATTTATATTGAAAAGATTACTCTATTAGTGGCACTGTTAGTGGAGCTCGCCGATGGAGTTGCTCTATGAGTGGGTTGGCCTAGGTAGCTTGGAGTGCAGAGGGCTAGTTAAGCTTGTCGGTAGAGTTGCCTTATGAATAGGCTAGCCTAGGTGGCCTGAAGTGTAAAGGGAATTGCCACATCACTAGTGAAATTGCCTTATTGGGCTAGCTTGAGATGAGACTTGTATAGATGGTAGTACATGATATGGATTATTTTTAATACATGTGTTTATTACATCTACTCTGATTACTAATTTATAACTCACCTCTTCATTAATTTATTTTTTTTAGATAATGATGCTCTAAGAGGGTAGTAGTTTGTGCTACAAGGGATAGATGATGTTGACTGCCATTTCAAATGAATGTTAAAGACATTTATATGCTATATTTTATGAAACTTGTATTTTGTAGATTTAGCTGACATGGTTATTATATAATAATTTTCTTTATTTGTGAGTTTATTTTGGTTTCTTTAATGGCCATGTTTCACCTTTAATGAGATAGATTTTGGGATAATTACCTGTTTGGGCAATTCCCAAATGGTATGCTAGTGTAGCTTTCAAGATCTTCCCTCCTTAATCCTGTAAGACTAGAACACGGGTCAGAGGACGCCGGGGGAGTTCCCGGCGTAAACACTCCGACGCTCAAGTTAGTATACGAGGTTTTATAGAGGGAGGATGGATTGAGAGCGAGTGATTCTGGTCTGGGGATGCATACCTGGTCCGTATTTATAGATG
>JAYJMB010000228.1:0-18334 GCA_036873735.1 Pouteria campechiana
TCCACTATATGATTAATATCGTTAGGCATATGAGTTTAAATCATTTATTTTCTCCCATTCCAATTACTTATGGCGTGTAGTGTAATTGAGATTGAAATCTCATAAAAATAAAAAAAAACGTTAATGAACCAAGTGGAATAGTTTAGCATATGGCATCTACCTTAACCACGTACTCAATGATAATCAAGCTAATTCACATAATTGGTGATCAGATAATTAAATAAATTAGATGATTGCATTATACATAACGAATGAAATAAAATGTTTTGAATTAATAACCCAATAATCACTATTAATAACAAATATGAAGGAGGGCTACATCATTGCCCCAGAAAAAGGAATTTAGTTCATAAAGAAAACAGAAATAAAACTCTCTGAAATATGCATGACTGGAGAACTTGAAATCCCGCTCTTGCTTCCTTGGAGAATTTCTCCCATCCAACCCCTGACTATGTACTGGATGTCTCCTTAAATAACCCAAGTATTAGGGTTTTAGTAGAACTCCTCCACAAATTGCAATGCCTCTATGCATAGAGATCCTCTTCCAATAATAACTCAGTATTTCCCAATGAAAATATAGCTTCCCAAACATTGCAATGCATAAAAATGGAAGTTCTCAAAGTAACTGAGTTTCTGCGTATCTTGGGTTCTAAAAATTGTAACACAATCTTGAGCTTAAAAATAAGATTACAATAATACTTTGCAATGTGCATGTCTCATACTTTTAAATTTGAAACATCTAACGCATGGAAAAATAACTAAATTTCTGCATTTTTAATTCCAATGTTTGATTTCAAACTTTGTTTCTTGTTAGGCTACTATGGATGCACTGAAGATCGAGTAAAAATTTGAATTCCTACTTTAGGACCACTGAAGCTTGCTTGGGAGTCATTCAATCTTACTTCAGAGTCACTAAATATTAACTTCAAAGTTACAAAAGTCAATTTCGGAAGCACAAGTCTACTTCGGAGGCATGTAAGTGAACTTTGGAGTCATGGAAGTGAATTTCGAAGTTAGACCACATTGCTTCAAAGTCTCTAAAGTGAACTTTGGAGTTATTGAAGTGGACTTCAGAGTCAGAATATATTGCTTCGAAGTCACTAAAGTGAACTTCAGAGTTGCTAATTCTGCTTTAGAGTTTTTGATGTTCCAAAGCAGTTTTAGTAGAATTATCATAACTTTCTCATAAAAACTCCAAATTGACTGATTTATCTTATATTGGATAGATAATTTCAAGATCTACAACTTTGATGTTAATTAATTTTCCTAATTTTTCTTTTATGTTTAGCTGTGGAAGCTCACTTATATGTTCCCTCTAAAATAGATATTTTGGAGTTTTCTTGAAAGAGTACCACTATTTTGATCATAACTCTCTCATAAAAACTTAGAATTGTTTCATTATTTTTACATTAGACTAATAATTTTAGGTGCTACAACTTTTATGTTGATCACTTTGTTTGAATGTTGACTCTTGTGCAAGTGTACATGATCACAAGTAATATAGATGAGGCAAGTTGAGTATCGTTCCCACGAGGAAGTAGGTTATTACATACTAAGTACTAAACTTGTATCAAATCAGTAATATTTGATTGAATGAAATTAAATAGATAATATAAGAACTAAATTTGAATAAATAATGAAGTGGAAAAATTATAAAATCAAAAGACAAAATATCAATGGATGAAATGTCTAGGAATTCAACTTCACCTAGCAAATCCACTTGTATTTATGAATTGCATTGAGTAAATCATCATTCCTCCCATAGTCAATCAGATGCACTAAAGTATCTACCACCCTTTCTCAAGTGTTATAATAGGTATGCCTATTAAACTGATTTACTATGTCTCCATTCAAATATAAATTAATAAATCCATTTAGCTTGAGCATCCAGGTGTAATATATGTGCTCGCAAGGTCATATTCACATGGATTGCACATGTACAATTGATATCTTTAGACTTCATCGTATCATATGTTCTTCAATTCAAGAGTCTATTCCTAATTCACTTCTCTCGAGTATAAATTAAAAATCTCAGTTCGTGCACATGGTAGCTAAGCACATACATGCATTAAGCTTTAAAAAGAAGAAATAATGAGTAAGAAGATAATTTAACTCAAAAATCAAACATCAACACAAGCTTCATTGCTAGGATCCCTTCAATAGTAGATAACAGAAATTTAGTGCATCATATTTGAATTAAAACCAACTAAGTAATTGATAAACATCATCACAATCCAATATTGAATGATGATTCAAAAACAAAATATGAACTAGAAAGAAAACAGAATATTCAGGTTGCAATAGCTTTCTCCAATGATCCTCTTACTCTAAACACTTCTTCTCATCCAATTCTCTATCTATGCACTACTCTCCTCCCCTGATCTGAACTCCTGAGTGTCTGTAAATAACCCAAGCAGCTCGGTCTTAATAGAATTCCTCCATGAATTACAATTCCTTTACACACCAAAATCATCTTCTAAAAATAACTCTGTATTTTCTACCAAAAAGGTTGTTTTTATACACAAGAAAAGTTTTAATAATAGATAGCATTATTATTCCACTAATTTTCAAATATACCTTCTACAAATTGCAACAACTTTTAAAAATTTCAGCAACGTATGTAAAGGAAATTACTTCAAAAATATCTTATATGATTACAATTGCTTATCATTGTGGGACTCCATTGCTTAAAATATATTACTAATCATAATTTTGTTAGCAACATCTAATGCATGAAAGAATAACTAAATTTTTGTACTTTCTATGGAGGCAAGAAAATCGAATAGAAAGTTGAATTCTTGTTTCAGAGTTCTCTGAAGTGAACTTTGAAGAAAAAATCATTGCTTTGGAGTTTTAGGAAGTGAAATTTAGAGAAAAACTTGTTGCTTCAGAGATTTTTGTTTCTGCTTCAGAGTTCTCTGAAGTGAACTTTGGGAAAAAAACATGCTTTGGAGTTTTTGATATTCCGGGGCAATTTTAATAGAATTACCATAACTTTATCATATGAACTTAAAATTGAGTGATTTTTCCTGGATAGATAATTTTAGGATCTATAACTTTCATGTTAATTACTTTTCCTGATTATACTTATATTTTGAGTCGTGGGCCCTTAAAGTATTGCCTTTTGTGTTGGTGAACTTTAGAGTAAAAATTTTACTTTAGAAATTTTTGGAGAGAGTACCACTGTTTTGATCATAACTTTCATACAAAAACCCATAATTGCTCTATTATTTTTTTATTGGATATATAATTTTAGGAGCTATAACTTTTATGTTGTTCACTTTGTCTGAGTCATCCATCTTCTATGAGTTACAAGCCTTCAAAGTGACACCTTCTGTCAAATGAAGTAGTAGACGAATGTGAAGCTCTATAAATAGTTGTACTATTTTAGCCATAACTTTGTCATGTAAATTTAGAATCATATGATTTTTTATACATTAGAAGGATAAGAATAAAAAATTAAACTTTTATGTTAAACAGATTTTCCAAATATACCTCTATCAGTCCTAGAAATTGCTTTAAAGTAACATCTTTTGTAATCTTCAGTTTCATTTTACATATCAATAAAAGAAACTCTATTAAGTGCAATATCCACTAAAAATATTAAAAGAAGATATTAAATATGTGAATTTAGATATAAAAAATATAATATATTATGAGCTTTTCAAATACCCCCAAACTTTGCTTTTGATCATCCTCGAGCAAAATTACAATATGAACTCATGAATCAGTCAGGAAAATCTCTTTAAAATAATCAGTAACCTGCCAGACATATTACGCATGTGCACATATATCAAAAATCACTTAAGATATTTTCCAAGAATCTCGTGAAACCCATGCTTCATCAATCCTTTCAGGAAATGAAAATGTGTGTGTGTGCAATGTCAATTTTATACTACAAGCATGTTTTTCAGTCAATAATGTGAAAACCAGTGATTTTCATGATCTTCACAAAACACTCCATAAGCTTACTTTTCATAATCCCTCTCCACTAATGTAGAAAACTCTATTCACTTGGATCAATAGGTCTTTGTTAATCTTGTAATGGAGCCTTTGGTTTAGCTAACAAGAAAAGGGAATAAGGATACACAAAGTAAGAGATCATATCTACATTTTACATGAATATTCAACCTCTTAACTTTTTGTTTGGGATTTTATTTATTTTATGAGCTATATTACTACTATACCCTAGACTTATTTCTTTTACTTTCATTAGGATGTGATCCCCTCAACTATGGGCTATATTACTACCACATCTCCAAACTTATTTTCTGTTGAGTTCATGGAGATATGATCCCCCCAATTGAAGGAGAAATCTGTATTGATTTCTTTCCTTTTGTCCTTTTTCCTCTTCTTTTAGGATTCTTCTCTTTAACTCTCCCAAGCTTATCTTATTATATACTCATGTACGTCTCTACAATCTTGTGTTTAGAATACGTCTCTTAATAGGTCAATCATGGTTTTTCAAGCTGAAAAGGGTTGAATGATGAGGCTAAAGAAAGAAAAATTGAATGGTGGTCTTTCACATACTTTGCATGTGCCATTCTCTCATTAAAGCTCAATGGGGACAATAGTGATAGTGAATATACTAGGTTATCTTGAAAGGCTCAAACTGATTAAAGAATGCCTAAATCATTTCCAAGTAAACATGTTTTCTAAGATTTTACCTTGAGGAATAATCAAATAAGTTCTAGCATGCTTGTGTCAACCAGAATATGTTACTGAATTCACAACATCATCGTTAATCCGCATACACTTTGCATGATCTTAACATAATGTGCTAATTGAGATTTTCATCAGTCATGAAAAGGACTTATCCTAAGAATCAATAAATCACAAGGTAGCACCTATCCTTCTTTTTCAATAATGTGCAATGGTAATAAAAAACTCACCATATGTCACTTAATCATTAAAAGAGAATCCATCCTATTCAATTTCAATAATGTAACATAGTTTGCTCTTAGATTTCTTTAGCTAAGTTATCAAAAGAGGTGCTCATAGAGAAAATTTATACCCAAATTTGAAAAAAAAATTCTAAAACTAAATGCAAATTTGAAATCTTAGTTGTAAATCTGAATGTAACTCCCCAAATACCCCCAAACTTAAATAAAACATTTTCCTCAATATGAAATAATGAAAGAAGTTTAAGTTTAAGAGCTTCCTTGAATGAAGTACATTCCAATCCTCTTTTTCTGAAATTTATTAGCATCCTTTGCAAATTTCTGACAATTTTGATAGTTAACACATAATCTTCAATCTTATGAATCTTTTATATTCAATCTAAAATTAAATTCTTACTTCTACAATAGAAACATCAAAATATAACTAAAAAATCTATCCAAATGGATAAAACAAAACAAATAACTAAGCTAAATGCGAAGAGAATAAAGAAAGTTCAGATTGTCTGTTTCTCATGAATTCAACTTTCTCCTCTGAAGCAAACCATTCTCCTTTTTTGATGGATAAGAGTTGATCAAAATATAGAATAGTCCAAAATCTAGTAAGCAAAAAAAATCAAAATAAAAAGAAAATTAAAGCAAACTAAGCTAGACTAAAAATCCTAAATGCAAAGGTATGAGGAAGTAGTTCTGATTTATAGTCTTTAGCATGACTATCTCTTTCTTTAAGCTGGTTCTTTCAAGTCCAATGTGAACTTCTGCTTATCATATCTTCCTTCAAAGTATGGCTTCAGACATTGACTATTCACTTTAAATGTTCCGTGTCATGAGCAACTTAGAAATTCCCATATGGCAATATCCTTGTAACAGTGAAAGGACCTGACCATCTGGATCGTAACTTACTAGAAAGCAGTCTAAGATGAGAGTTATAAAGTAACACATTTTGGCTAATTTCAAACTCTCTTCTTAGAATGTGGTCATCATGCCATCTCTTTGTATGCTCTTTATATATCTTGGCATTCTCATAAGTCTCATTGTGAAGTTCATCTAGCTCCATTAATTGTAGCAATCTTTCTTCTCTCACAAGTTGCCTGTCAAAATTTAAAAATTTTAGTGCCCAATATGCTCTTTGTTCTAATTCTACAAGTAAATGACAAGCCTTCCCAAATACTATCCTAAAAGGAGACATCCCAATGGGTGTTTTGAATGCAGTCCTATAGGAAAGGTTCTTCCCAAAGATAATGTTTAACATCATAAAATAATTTTTTCTTCTGTTGTGGAGACATGTTAGGGCGTAAAACATTACTTGGCAAATAATTCATAAAATTAACAAACTAGGGTGTCTGTGCAGAGTTGAAATGAAATATATCCTCATCAGGGAATTCTTCAAGCATTGGAGTCTCCTCATCTTTTGCAATTGAAATTCTGGATAAGTGATCTACAACTAGATTCTCAATTCCTTTCTTATCCTTGATCTCCAAATCAAATTCTTGCAGCAAGTGAATCCACCTAATCAATTTAGGCTTTGCTTCTTTCTTTACAAGCAAATACTTCTTGCATGCCCTAGAAATCCTCTAACAAGTTTAACAGATGTGGGTGGAGGCAATTTTTTTTTGACCTCCACTTTGGCATGATCAACTTCTATTCCTTTTTTTGAAATCTTGTGTCCAAGCACTATCCCTTCCTGCACCATAAAATGACACTTCTCCTAATTCAGAATAAGGTTAGTCTCCTTAATCTTTGCAACACCAAAGCCAAATTATGCAGACATGAATTGAATGATGAGCTAAAAATAAAAAAATAATCCATGAAAATCTCAATATATTCCTTAAGCATATCTAAAAAAATGGCCATCATACATCTCTGAAAAGTGGCGGGTGCATTGCAAAGACCAAAAGGCATTCTCCTAAAAGCAAAAGTACAATATGGATAAGTGAATGTAGTTTTCTCTTGATCTTTTGCTACAAAAGGCATTCTCCTAAAAGCAAAAGTACCATATGGATAAGTGAATGTAGTTTTCTCTTGATCTTCTGCTACAATGGGAATCAAATTATAACCTAAGTAACCATCCAAAAAGCAATAAAATTCATATCCTGCAAGTCTTTCTAACATCTGATTAATAAATGGCAAAGGAAAGTGATCTTTTCTAGTGACATCATTCAATTTCCTGTAACCAATACATATATGCCATCTAGTAACTATTCTAGTTGGAATCAATTCATTATTGTCATTTTTCTGAACAGTCATACCTCCCTTCTTTGGTACAACTTGCACGGGGCTTACCCACGGACTGTCAGAAATAAGATAGATGATTCCTAAATCAAGTAGTTTGATCACTTCTGCTTTCACAACTTCTTGCATCTTTGGGTTCAAATGCCTCTGATGTTGGATAGTAGGTTTGTATTACTCCTCCATTAGAATTTTATGCATGCAAAGTGAAGGGCCTATTCGTTTGATGTCTGAAATTTTCCATCCAATTGCGCCCTTATGCTCTCTCAATACTCTTAGTAGTTTCTCCTCCATTATATCTGTCAAAGAAGAAGGAATAATCACTAGCAGAGAATAAACTTCATCAAAGTAAGCATGTTTTAAAAGATATGATAAATGTTTGAGTTCAAGAATAGGAGGTCCTTCTATAGATGGCTTAAGCTTTTTGTTGATTTGTGCTAGCTCCTCAACTCTTGGTGATTGTTGCTTTGAGTAGGGTGGGTTTGCCTCCATAAACTTTTCACAATCCTCTACATCCTCTCTCTCAGTTTCTCTATTGCTTGGCTGAGTCAAGCATACTTCAAGTGGATCTTCAACCAAACTTTCCTAAAAAATTTTATTTACCAACCTATCAATAGATTCAAATGCAAAACAAGAATTAATATCTAAAGGATATTTCATTGCTTCAAAGAAGGTGACTTGATCATCTTGAACTCTAAGAATTAATTTTTTTTGTTGAACATCAATAAGAGTTTTTCCTATTGTTAGGAAGGGTCTACCCAAGATAAGTTGTACCTCCCTATCTTCTTCCATATCAAATCAATAGGGAAAATGAACTTATCAACCTTTACCAACACATCTTCAACAATACCCCTTGGATGTTTGATTGAACAATCAGCAAGTTAAAGTGATACTATGGTTATTTTGTCCTCTCCCAATCCTAATTTTTTGAAAATAGAGAAAGGCATTAAGTTAATACTTGCACCCAAATCACATAATGCCTTTTCAAAATATGAATCACCAATAGTGCAAGGGATAGTGAAACTCCCTGGATCTTTCATCTTTTGTGGCAGTTTGTTTTGCAAGATAGGTGAACATTCCTCATTCAATTTCACAGTTTCATAATCCTCCAACTTTCTTTTGTTTGCCAAGATCTCCTTCAACAATTTTGAATAGCTAGGCATTTGCAAAAGGAATGTTAATACGCAGTTTTTTAAATACATCCAGAAATTTAGAAAATTGGTTATGCATCTTATATTGTTGAAGTCCTTGTGGATAAGGGATTGGAGGCACATATAGCTTGGGATTGTCTAGAAACAATTTACTCTTAGCTACTTTTTGTGGTTGTTCAATTACTTCCTCTTATTTTTTTTTGGGAGTCTCTTGTTGAACATCTTCTTCTCCCACTTGCATTCCACTTCTCAAGGTTATAGCTTTTACCTTTTCAATTGGACTTTTCTCAGTGTTAATAGGCAAAGAACCCTGTTGTCTTCTTGATGACATATTTGCTAGTTGTACTACTTGCATCTCCAAATTCTTCATTGAGGCCTCTTGATTTTGAAACCTCATGTCTGTTTTATGCATGAATTCTTAAGTGCTACTCATGAAATTTTGAGTGCTATTCGCTAGTTTGCTAACCATCTTTCCCAAATGATATTTTCTCTCCTCTGGTTGCTTGAATCTTGGTGGTGGCCTTGCTACATTTTGATTATTCCATGAGAAATTTAGATGCGATCTCCTCCAATAGCTCATAACCTTCTTTTGGCATTTTGTTATTCAATGATCCTACTGTAACTGCATCAATCATAGAACAAAAATTTAGACTATTCCCATTATAAAAAGTTTGTACTTGCATCCGTATGGGTAATCCATGATGTAGGCATCTCCTCAACAAGTCTTCAAATCTCTCTCATGCCTCATATAGTGATTCAGTGTCCATTTGCATTAAAGTTGTAATATCATTAGGCATCTTAGTAGATTTTGAAGGCGGGAAAACTTACCTAGGAACTTCTGTGCCACAGCATTCCAAGTGGTGATTAAGCCTGAAGGAAGAGAAGAAAGCCAAATTTTAGCTTTGTCCTTTAGGGAAAATGGAAATAATCTCAACTTGATGATGTCATCAGTGCCTCCATTATATTTGATTGTCCAAGTGGCTGTTTGGATCATCACTTTAAAGTCCACTGAATTGAACAAATTGTTAAACCATATGAATAAGAGATGACTTAATCTAAAAATTACTTTCTTGAAC
Source organism: Pouteria campechiana (assembly GCA_036873735.1). Taxonomy (NCBI): domain Eukaryota; kingdom Viridiplantae; phylum Streptophyta; class Magnoliopsida; order Ericales; family Sapotaceae; genus Pouteria; species Pouteria campechiana. The sequence goes on from JAYJMB010000228.1 coordinate 9,355, forward strand.
TGCAAGTCTTCTTGTGAATGTTGTTTATCCTTGGACAGTTAGAGTAGCATAATCTCTCAAAAGTCTATGTGGATTTTTAGCTACAGCCACTCCAGTTACACCTTCTTCTTCCATCTTTTCAATTAGAATCGATAGTTCTCTTAAGCTTCTTCTGTAGGTACGATCAATTTCTAGATCTAACTCAGCTAGATTGCCTTGTTGACTTTGTACCATACACTAGTTTCTCAAAAATAACAAAAACAAATCAAATCCAGAATTCAAAACAAACTATAACTAGGAATCAAACTAAATATATGAACTAGTACAAAGCACAAAAGAGAAACCAAAGTAATACCAATATTGATTAGTAGTAATATTAGTAACTAACTCACTTCCTTCCCTAGCAACAGTGCTTAAAACTTATTAACTCTCATGCAAGTATACACGATCTAATTAATATAGATGAGGTAAATTAAGTATCATTCCTACGAGGAAGTAGGTTGTTACACACTAAGTACTAAACTTGTATCAAATCAATAATATTTGATTAAATGAAATTCAGTAGATGATATAAGAACTAAATTTGATTAAACAATAAAGTTGACAAATTGTAAGAGCAAAGGATAAAAATATCAATGGATGAAATATCTAGGAATTCAAGTTCACCTAGCAAATCTACTTGTATTAAAGAATTGTATTGAGTAAATCATCATTCCTCTCATAATCAATTGGATGCACTAAAGTATCTACCACCCTTTCTCAAGTGTTATGATGGGTGTGCTTATTAAAGTGATTTACTATATCTCCATGCAAATCCAAATTAATAAACGTATTTAGCTTGAGCATCCAAGTATAATATATACCCTCGCAAGGTCATATTCACACGGATTACACATGTACAATGGCTATCTCTAGACTTCATTGCATCATATGTTCTTCAATTCAAGAGTCTATTCCTAATTCACCTCTCTGAAGTATAAATTAAAAATCTTAGTTCATGCATATGGTAGCTAAGCACATACACGGATTAAGTTTAGAAAAGAAGAAACAATGAGAAAGAAGATAATTTAACTCAAAAATCAAACATCAACACAAGCTTCATTGTTAGGATCCATTTAATCTAAGATAACAAAATTTAGAACATTATATTTGAATTAACACTAACTAAGTAATTGATAAACATCATCACAATCCAATATCGGATGTTGATTCAAAAACAAAAGATGAACTAGAAAGAAAACAGAATATATAGGTTGCAGTGGCTTTCACCAATGATCTTCTTGCTCTAAACACTTCTCCTCATCCAACTCTCTATCTATGTTCCACTCTCCTCCCTTGATCTAAACTCCTGGGTGTCCTTAAATAACCCAAGCAGCTGGGTCTTAATAGAATTCCACCATGAATTGTAATTCATTTGTGCACTAGAATCATCTTCTGAAAATAATTATGTATTTTCTACCAAAAAGATTATTTCCATACGTAAGAAAAGTTCCAGCAATAGATAACATTGTTGTGCCACTAATTTCTAAATACACCTTCCAAAAATTGTAATAACTTCTAAAAATTTCAGCAATGTATGTAAAGGAAATTGCATCAAAAATATCTCAAAAGATTGCAATTGTTGATCATTGTGGGACTCTATTGCTAAAAATATATTGCAGATCATAATTTGGACAGCAACATCTAATGCATGGAAGAATAAATAAATTTGTTTACTTTCAATTCTAAGCTTTGATTTCAAATTTATTTCTTGTTTGGCTGCTTTGGAGGTATGAAAATCGAATAGAAATTTGAATTCTTGTTTTAGAATTCTCTAAAGTGAACTTTGGAGAAAAAATCATTACTTCGGATTTCTCTGAAGTGAACTTCAAAGAAAAAATTATTGCTTTGGAGATTTTTGTTCTACTTTGGAGTTCTCTAAAATGAACTTTGGAGAAAAAATTATTGCTTTCGAGTTCTCTGAAGTGAACTTCGGAGAAAAAATGTGCTTTAGAGTTTTTGATGTTCCGGAGGAGTTTTAATAGAACCACCATAACTTTCTCATATGAAATCCACATTGAGTATTTTTATTATTTTGGATAGATAATTTCAAGATCTACAACTTCCATGTTAATCACTTTTCCTATTTATATTTTTATTTTGAGTTGTGGGCCCTCAAAGTACTGCCTTTTGTGTTGGTGAACTTCAGAGTAAAAATTTTGCTTTAGAGATTTTTGGAGAGAGTACCACTATTTTGATCATAACTTTCTCATAGAAACTCAAAATTGATCCATTCTTTTTCATTGGATAGATACGTTTAAGGGCTACAACTTATATGTTGATCACTTTGTCTAAGTCATCCATCTTCTATGGGTTATAAGCCTTCAAATTGACACCTTCTTTCAAATGAAGTAGCTGACGAATGTAAAGCTCTATAGATAGTTGCACTATTTTAGCCATAACTTTCTTATATAAATTCAGAATTATATGATTTTAATGCATTGGAAATATAAGAATAAAGGGTAAAACTATCATGTTGAACATACTTTCCAAATATGCCTCCATCAATCCCATAAATTGCTTTAAAGTAACATCTTTTGTAATCTTTAGTTTCATTTATATATCAATAAAAAAAATTTAATAATTGCAATATCCACTGAAAAATATTAAAAGAAGATCTTAAACATGTGAATTTATATATAAAAAATATGATATATTATAAGCTTATCACTGAATCATCCATATTCTATGAGTCATGAGCCTTTAGAGTGGCATCTTCTATCAAATAAAGTAACAAACAAATGTGAAGCTCTACAGGTAGTTGCATTATTTTAGCCATAAATTTCTTATATAAATTTAGAATCATATGATTCTTAATGCATTGAAAAGCTAAGAATAAAGGATAAAACTTTCATATTGAACACATTTTGCAAATATGCCTCCATTAGTCCCAAAACTTGCTTTAAAGTAACATCTTTTGTAATTTTCAGTTTCATTTTACAGATCAATAAAACAAACTCTGTTAAGTGAAATATCCACTAAAAATATTAAAAAAAGATCTTAATATGTGAATTTAGATATAAAAGTATGATGTATTATGAGCTTATCAAAAACCCCCAAACTTAACTTTTGATCATCCTCGAGTGAATAATAATTTGAACTCATGAATCAGTCAGGAAAATCTCTCTCAAAAAATTAGTAACATGCCAGACAAATTATACATATGCACATATTTCAGAAATCACTCAAGACTTGCCAAGTAATATCATGAAACCTATGCTTCATCAATCCTTTTATGAAATGAAAATCTGTGTATGTAGTGTCAATCTTATTCTACATGCATGTTTTTCAGTCAACAATGTGCATACCAATGACTTTATGATCTTCACAAATATCTCATAAGCTTGCTTTTCATAATCCCTCACCACTAAAGTAGGTAACTCTATTCATTTGGATCAATAGGTCTTTGCTAATAAGAAATCATAACTGAATTTTACATGAATATTTACTCTCTTATCTTTTTGTTTGGAGTTCTTTTTATTTTAAGGGTTGTATTACTATCACACCCTAACTTATTTTCTTTTATATTCATTACGATGTGATCCCCCCCAACTATGGGTTGTACTACCACCACATCTCTAAACTTATTGCCTGTTGAGTTCATGGAGACATGATCCCCCCATTTGAAGAATAAATCCTCACTGATTCATTTCCTTTATATCACATATTTCTTTTGACATTCATTTTTTTAATGACCCCCAAAATTATCCTCTTATACACTCATATACCTCTCTGCCATCATGTATAAATATGTCTCTTAATAGGTCTAACATGGTTTTTTAAACTGAAAAGGACTCAATGATAAGGCTAAAGAAAGAAAAGTTGAATGGTGATCTTTTATATGCTTTGCATACGTCATTCTTTCATTAAACCTCAATGGGGACACTAGTGACAATTAATTTAATAGGTTAGCTTGAAAGGATCAAATTGATCAAAGTATGCCTAAATCACTTCCAAGTAAACATGTTATCTAGGATTTTGCCTTGAGGGTTAATCAAACATGTTTTAGCATGCTCATGTCAACCAAAATGTGTCACTGAATTCACAACATCATCAACTAATCAACATATAGTTTGCAAAATCATGAAGTAATGTGCTCAATGAAATTTTCACCAGTCATGAAAAAGGACTTATCACAAGAATTAATAAATCACAATGTAGCATCTATCCTTCATTCTAAATCATGTGCAATGATAATAAAAAAACTCAGCATATGTCACTTGATCATTACACAATTTCTCTTGGCTTTACTTGGCTAAGTCATTAGAAATTATAGCTTCTTAAAAATATACACTTAAAAAAATTTCAAACTGAATTGACTGAAAATGCAAATCTGAAATCTAAATGTAAATCTCAAAATACCCCCCATCATAAACCAAACATTGTCCTCAATGTGAAATAATGATAGAAGTTTAAGTTTATGGGCTTCCCTGAATGAAGTGCATTCTCATCCTCTCCTTCTGAAATTGCTTTGAAATCCTTTGCAAATATTAGGTAGCAGTTATAACACTAGAAACATCATCTGCAATCCTCTGTAACTTCTATGCTCATTCTAGAAAAAGATTTCTTCCTTCTGCAATAGAAACATCAAACCACTACTTAAAAAAATAAATTTATACTAATAGAAAAAAACAAAACAACCAACTAAATGGAATGCTATGAAAAGAAAGAAAGGTCAGAAACTTGGGTTGCCTCCCAAGGAGTGCTTTATTTAACGTCTATGCAAGATGAATTCCTCCTTCATAGATTCTACAATCCAGTAATTTCATTCAACTGTATTGACAAGTAATCCTTCATATATCTCTTTACTCGATGACCAATGACTTTGCACTTGTTCCTAGTCCTCAAGTTCTTTAACTCCATAGCTCCATGTGAGAACTCTTATGTCATTAGGAATGGCCCAACCCACCTAGACTATAATTTTCCTAGAAACAAACATAAACATGAATCATAAAGCAAAACTTTCATTCTAGGTTCAATGCATCTTTTGCGAATGATTTGACCATGATATCTCTTTTTTCACTCCTTATAAATCTTTGCATTCTTATAAGCTTCATCTCTCAGCTCATCTAGTTCATTCAGTTAAAACTTTCTCTCTTCACCTACCTTCTTTAAATCAAAGTTCAGTTTCTTTATCGCCCAGTATGCTTTGTGCTCTAATTCCACCAGCAAATAGTAAGCTTTTCCAAAGACAAGTCTATAAGCACTCATTCCTATTATGGTCTTGAATGCAGTCCTATATGCCCAAAGTGCATCATTTAACTACATTGCCCAATCTTTCCTTGAGGTGTTCACTGTCTTCTTCAGAATTACTTTGATCTATCTGTTACTTACTTCAACTTATTCAGAAGTTTGTGGATGATAAGGTGTTGCAACTAAATCAGTGATGTTATACTTTTTCAACAAAGCTGCAAATACTTTATTGCAAAAATGAGTTCCTTTATCACTAATGATTGCTCTTGGAGTACTAAACCTGGAGAAAATCTTGTCTTTCAGAAATTTTAGCACAACATTAGCATCATTAGTTTTAGCAGCCATTGCCTCAATCCAGTTAGATACATAATCAATAGCAAGCAGAATGTACATGTTCCCATTGGATGGTGGGAATAGGCCCATGAAATCAATGTCCCATACATCAAATAATTCAATAACTAGATTACATGTGAGTGACATTTCATCTCATTTACCAATGTTACCTATTCTCTGCCACCTATCACACGTTGCACAAAAGGCATGAACATCCCTAAAAATAATTAGCTAGTAAAAACCAGATTGGAAAACTTTGAGAGCGGTCTTCTTCCCTCCAAAATACCCTCCATAGCTGAATGTGTGACAATGTTTCAAAATACTTTGTTGTTCATCCTCAAGTACATAATGTCTAATGATCTAATTTGGGCACAATTTAAACAGAACTGGATCATTCCAAAATCAGTGTTTTGCTACAGACAATAACCTCCTCCTTCCACAGAGATTTCAGTGTTGCAGCACCAGAATGTACAGCCGAGGTGCCTTGTAAGGCCAACATAGAAGACCAAATTGGTTAGATTTTTCTGGAGCCATGGTGCCATAATGTAGCACCAGGCAATAAGAGCAAAATGGGCTAGGTAGAATTTTTGGGAGCTAGGGCAATTTTTCTTTCTTCTTTTCCCACTCCAAGCACTCCCTTGTTCCTAGACTTGCAACCCATATTAATGAATCATTCTCACCCTCTCATCCACACCACATAGCTTCAAGGTATCCATTGAATTCAACAAGGTTTCACCTTCTTCAACATCTTTAACAATTGAAACCCAACATTGGGTAATGGGGACTCATGGAATCAAGTGTGCACACCAATTCTTTTGTTCTCAATTGTTATATTTGGTTTGAATTAGTGTTTATATGTGAAGTTCCATCACAATGAGGGACAAGTTTGTGTGGATTGGAGGAGATTAATAATGCACATCAAGTGTTTATGAAAATGCCTTAAGAGAAAAGGAGCTTTGTCTAAGATGTGATTGTTGAAATGCCTGAGTGAAGTGGAATATGAATTGGGTTGCTAATTGTTGGATGATTTGGCTGCCTTTTGAAAGTATTCATTATTGTTTCTAACTTGGGATGATTGATATTTCATTGAGTTGTGTTGTGGTGCATAGTGTTAGATTGAGTTGTATTGTGTGCCATTGACATTACTTTTGTGAATTACACATTCATCATGCCTCCAAAAAGATAGAGAACTACCATTGCAGGCACTCCTATGAAACCCACCTTTGTAAATGAGAAAGCTGCTGAAAGATTTCATAAAACAATTATCGTGGGAAAGTGCATTTTGGAAAGAGGTTTTGAAAATTTCTATGGGGATATTCATGACGTAATTGAGGCCTGAGATTGGGAAATGTTTACAACACAACCAGGTGCCACTCTCATACAAAAGTTTTATTCAAATGCCAAGGAGCAACAAATGTCAAGAACTCAAGGATTCGAAGCACTAGTGAGGGGGAAGATGGATCCTTTTGATAGAACATCTATAAACAAGGTGTACGACCTTCCCGACATTAATGATGATGAATATTCAGCTTTGGTGGAAAGTGGTCCAGATTATGAAGAAATCATTAACTTTCTTGAAAAGCTTTTGACTCAATGGAACCAAAAATAAGACAAGGTGCTAAATTTCCCACGTGGGCAACTTAAAGCTGAAGGAAGAGCGTGGCATCATTTCATCTCAAGAAAGTTGCTACCAACAAATCATGTTTCAAATGTCAATAGGGAGAGGGCATTTCTAAATTATGCAATCCAAACAGGTCTATCCATTAATGTGGGTAAAGTGATTGAAGGCTCTATTATGTCCATCATTATAGGACATACCATTGATGGCTTTGGGCATCCTTCTCTGATTTATGAGTTGTGTTTGCAAGTGGGTGTTGCCACTAGCACTGCAAAGGAAATCCAACATCCATGCCACCAATTAATTTTGTAGTGATCATGGTTTTTGACAAAAAGGGAAGTGCAGGTCAAGGAGTAGGCCCATTTTTCAAACCAAGCTCTTCACAGTGGAGAAAAACTTCATCCTCTTCTCACCTTGAATCAGAAGTTGCCAATTTGTGTAACCAAATGGAAGAGATGTAGCACATGTTGTAATCGCATTAGCAATGGCAGTCTTCTATGACTAGAAAATTTCATCAGTTCTTGACAAAGCAGGAGCAACAATTTGAATACATGGTGAAATTTAATAATGCTCTTACATAGATGTTCAACAACTGCAACTTGAATCAAGTATCTAGTCCCATGGTTTTACCCCAACCACCCACATTCACACCATATTCTCCAACATATAAACCTTTAATATCCTAGGATTTGAGGTAATGAATAATTTTATTATGAAATAATGGTGCTATTTTTTATCATGAAAATTATTTAATGGTTTTATTTTTCTATCATGAGGATTGTTAGGAAATCATGTCAAATTGATACTTAATTGATGTGGACGAAATAAATCGACTTGCTACCAAATTGTTACATGAAACATGAGTTATATATTGTTGAATTTTTATGAATTGATTGGTGTCAAATTAATATTTAATTTTAGCATGATCAAGGGTGATTAGCATGATGTTTAAACATGGTGATTAATGATGTAAATTAAGAAATTTAATGTGATTTCTGGAATTTTCATTTTTCTAGACCAGTTTTAGTATTTTGACAATAATTTCTTCATACGAACTCATAATTGAGTGATATTTTTGCATTATTTAGATAATTTTAAGGAATATAACTTTTATGTTAACCATAATTACTAATTATGCTTATATTTTGAGTCATGGGTCCCACAAAGTGACACCACTTAGATTGGAGATGGTTGTAGTGTTTTGGCTTTAGTGTTTTCATGAGAAAATAGAATTTAGTAATTTTTGATTCATTGGAAAATTCACAACAAAGGATACAACTTTTGTGTTTACTACTTTTGATGAATCAGCCCCCATATATGCCAAATATTTGAGACATTTGACATTTATTATAATGACATGTGTATTTAGTTAAAATGGGATTTTTATGGAAATCTTGAATATTAATTGATGATTAGATTGCTGCCAAATTTAGGTGTGATTAAAAGTGCTTATATAGCTGTTGAATGGGATGATTTAATTGTATAAAAAATTATGTGATAGTGGGATGTGATTAGAGGTGGAGAATTAAGAAGATGGTTGCCCAAAATTTTAATATTAATATGAGATGGAGTTTGGATGTGAATTTAGAACTTGAGCAAATTAGATGAGGAGATTTGATTAAAATAAAAGTTTTGTTAGTAAGTTTGACCCGTTGATCTTATTACTATAATTTTTATGAATATTTTATTTAAATTTTAGAAAGAATGAATGTAAAATCATTATGTGTTGAAGAATAAGGTATTTAATGGTTGAGATTTAAAGTTATGCAGTTGATATATTTTGCTATCCAATATTGGGCTTAAATTGATCATCTCATG
>JAYJMB010000229.1:0-10689 GCA_036873735.1 Pouteria campechiana
ATAATCAAATTTGGGTCACCGTTTAGAATATGAGGCTATGACCATATAAGGATAAGAAAAAATATCAACCTCATAGATTTTAAGATAAAAAACGTAATCCTATTTGGGAATCCAAGGAATATTTTTTGTAATAATAAAGTCTAATATTTCGAGAGAAGATGAATCAGTGACAAACAAAAGCAAGGATAGAATGAAATTCTTGGATTTCAGGATTAATGCTCCAAAAATCCCAAAATTTATTGTCAAACCACAGGAATATCTTGATTTGGATTGTCTAAAATAAATCTAAAATACCATGAATGTGAAAAAGAAGAATTTTGATGGAGGAAAACAAAAAACCAAGCTTCTTTGTAATTTCAAAAATTATAAGCAAGTTCAAGAGAAGAAACCTCAGAAGGAGAAGAAGAAATTATAGAGAATTTTATAAGTGAATTAGGATTGGGAAGATACCTTTGGTCTTTTGGAATAATTTTTTAAATTAGCATTTTGGAATAATTAATCCATTCCTTGCAAGGTTCTTTCTATTTATGATCAATAGAAATAAATTGGGTTTCTAATAGAATTCTTTCATAATATTGGATATTTTTATATGGGACACTGGATATAAACCATTCGTCTTTTGGAAAAATATTTTTGATAGATGATATGAGAAGCATTTTGAGATAGTCTACAATCTTAGTCACTGAAAAATATAATATTCTTCTACAAATACTTTTTTAATACTTGAATATCATAATTTGCCAAATAAAACATAGACCTTTCACCGAATGGAAGAAACTATCATAATTTGCTAAATAAAACATAGATCTTTCACCGAATGGAAGAAACTATCATAATTTACCAAATAAAACATAGATCTTTCACCGAATGGAAGAAACTAATTTATAGTGGAATAAACAAAAGCGGGAATAGGGTTAGCCTGATAGGCATTTGCTTGATTATTTGTTGGTTGTTGAGCCTGCAAAAAATCTTGAGATAAAAAGTTAAAGAGAGAATTATTTTCACCATTGATATATTCAATTTGAAAATAAAAAATAGCTAATAATGCCTTCCATCTTGGAAAGATTTGCTTAGAGGTAATGTTTTTGACTTCTCTTTGAATAATGTCTTTTGCAGCTTTACAGTTGATTTGTAATAAAAATTCTTTATTAATAAGGTCGCTTTGAAATTTATTAATACAAGTAACGATGGATAACATTTTCTTTTTTATAGTGGGATAATTGGCTTGAATAGAATTTCATACCCTTGAGGTATATATAACTAGCATTTCTTTTCCCTTTTCATTTCTTTGTTTTAAAATACCACCATATATAATATTAGATACATCATTTTCAACAATTTTATAGTAATCAGGATGAGTAAAAGATAAACATGGTAAACATTTAACCTTTCTTTTAATATTTTGCACAACTGTAGTATGTTTTTCTGTCCATTCTGGAGATTTTTTTCTTAATTTATTTAGTAATATTTCTCAATCTTTTGCTAGTCTTTATAGAAATTAGAATATAGTTTAAACATCATAAGAATTTTTGTAACCGGGTTTTGTCTTAAATAATATCAGGAGATTTTTCTATGAATGCTATAGTTCTGTTTACAGGTTGAATTGTATTGCTATTAATATAAAAGCCAAGAAAGTGAATATCAGTTTGAAATAATTTCATTTTTCTTTGTGACAATAATAATCCATTTCTTTTTACAACATTTATAAACAAATTTAAGTGTTTCCAATGTTGATCTGTGAAGGAAGAAAATATTAAAACAGCATTAATATAAACAATCAGGAATTTAAATCAACAGGAGTCACCATTGTTTGGCACCTTGACCTCGGCTTCATCAATCGCATCCTAGAAGTCACATACTTTGAGATATGTGTTTCCTTTATTTCTCCAAGTCTCATAATTGGCAAATGTTAATTTCTCAATCATTACTGCAATGAACATCCTTCCCATGGATTTGATGCTTATACAATCAAATTTGAATCAATTATATCGTCAAATTTGAATCAAAAGTATGTACCAAATTGGTGATGATTTTTTTCTTCTTTGAGCTTCTTTTCGTCAGAAAAATCCTTTTTCAGATTTTATATAGAGACTTTAAGATGCTGCTACTTTGATAAGCTTGATCTTACTTGAATTTGTCACAATTGTACATAGTCACTCTGCTTTCACCATGATGGAATAATATTACTAGCTTGATCTTCTTATATGGATTTCAATTTGGCAAAGTTACAGCACTGAGCAACTTTATCATTTAATGATTGGACACAGTAATGACCCTCATCACCCTAGACTTTGATACTTTTTTGGAAAGCGCTTGTGGGACCCACACGCAGTAATGCTAACAATATACTAAAGGTAGGGAAATGGCCACATTACAATAGAAATGCAGAAAAAGCAAACTTCATATGAATTAAAACATTTCACACATACCTAAATGCATATGCTTGCTGGCAGCCCACACTAGACTATGAAGCTTGAACAATCTCAAAGTTACATATGCTAGTGTAGTTACCCCATTTTAACTAAACCTAAATCCCTTCATTTTTTAAATTTCTCTGTGGTGGGAGCAAATTTGTTTTGGCCCACCAACCTTGAAATTTGGTTTACAATTTTGTTCCCAACATGTGCATTTGCAAATGTAGTCTGTTTGGTGCTGGGTCTTCCCGCTTGCGAACTATCTTAGGGCTTTGTCAAAGGAGGAGGAAGTTTTAGCTTCCATGAGTACTCGAATTGCATTGAGATATGTGCTGTGAAGGTCAGGAGGGATCTGGAATTCTTGTTGAGGATTCCCTGTGAATCTGGTGTAGTTTTCTACAGGTTTTGACTTCAAAAGGCCCTATTGATTGGGATGGAAGTCCATTTAGTCATTTTATATTAAGCAAAAAGCACTTCCTGTAGACTAATGCTATGCAAGTGTGACACCGCAAGGTTTCATGCCAATTGAACATTTTTGTAAGTTGTGATCAGATCAAAGGAACCAGATATCATTAGCCAACCACAGTGAGTTGAAACAAATGTAGTTTTATGTTTGTAAAATTGCAATTTTGGTCATTCATGAATATTTTGGCCCAATTTACACCCTGCTTATCTAGGAATGAAAATTTCCACTTTCCTTTCTTTATATATGGTAGCAATTGGTTTTGGTTAACATTCCTGAGAAAGTGTCAGGTGTAAAAGATGGTTCCCTTATTTTTAATAGATTCCATCTACATAGGGCACATTTTTTCCTTTTCCATAAGCAGTAGGAGAAAATATGTACTGCCATTGAGATAGAATCTATTACATTTATCTCTCATCTAAGCCTCACCACTTCTCTGGTGAAACAATAGTTGGACACCTTATTACACTCATGACAGGGCTACCAAAAAAAAGAAAAAAAAAATCCATTCCTATTCAACTTTATTCTACGTAAGTGCTAATCTCTCATGCAATATTGATATGGTGTCCCTGAGTGCTCACAACTCTTTGTGCTTCCTTGAATTGTTAATTGTAATTTTACTTAGATGTTCTGAAAAATGATCATATGTTGTGAGTGACGATATGTTACAATTCTTCAAAACTTGGCTTGGATCAATTAGTTCAATCCCAATGGCTTAAAAATTGCTTCCTTAAGAATGTCAAGCACTAATGATCTTGCAGTGAGTTAATACTGGTCTACTTAATCTGATGGAGCTAGTTTGGAACAGTGGTCTATCTAAGGTTAGTTTTATTAGATGGTGCTGATCAGTGACTCTGCTACTGATTTCTTTTTTCTAAAGATTTTACACTGATACTGTTGACAAGTCCTGATTATGATTCTCCTGTGATTATTTGTATAAGTACTGTTGGAAACATATTTTGGCTGTTTTGTTTTGTGAGGCTTGACTTTGATTTTTGGATTTGGTTGCTATTGCATGTGGCTGACTGAAGGTTTGCATGTATTTTCTTGATACAAGCATTTGTTAACAATGTGCTACTAGAGATATCACAACCTTTACTGTCCATCGAACATGGATTTTTCACACTTGTAAGATCTCATCTAAGCTATTTGTTTGCAACCTCTTTCTCCTCCGCCGAAGAACAGAGGAAAATGCTTAGATACAAAAATCTTGTCCACTTCAACATTGTCCAGGCACTCAAATTCCAATCGGTTCAAATCCAGTTTTTAAATGCAATTCTGAAACAAACCCCCATCTCCTTCTTATTCAATACCTTCGAAGCTCGCTTGGGTTTTCCCCAGAAAAGGATCTGTTAGATTCCAAAAATCTAGAAGACCTGATTGGTTTAACGAGAACGTGGTGATAGTTAAAGAAATGTGGTTCAAACTGCTGTTGAATCTGTTTGTGAAAGCAGACATGAAAAATAGAGGTTTGAGCCGTCAGGTGTGGGGCATGTGGTGTGGCAAGATGAAGAGATATTGTCAGCTTCTTGTAATCAACTGGCCTTCCTGAGGCTTCAAGAGGAGAAGATTAGACGATTCCTGCTTTACTACACAAACGAATTGAGCTGGCATTAGCTTCTTCAATTTTTGGTTTCAAAGGGTTTCATAAAGTAAAGATCTTCATTAACAACTTTATGATAAGCGTGAACAGAGAAGCAGTTCTTTGACCAATACGAGGCCCCCTGATTTATTGAAGATTCATGAGATCATGATTGGGACCAAGGGACTGAATATCCAAGATGGAGAAGAATGTTACGTTCAGTTCAATAGTTTTAACATTATGTTTGTGAAGTTATAATGCAATTGCATGTTTAGGAATTTCAAGCTGATAAGGGTATGGTTTGGAATTTGATATATTGAAGAAGTGTAGCATTCCAAAATTCTCTGCCACTGATTGTAGAACCTAATCAGTTTCCCTTAGAGTCCAAGCATGGGATTTTGAGTCTATTTGTTATTGACTGTAATACCCAGGAAGCAAGTTCATTTCTAAGAAATTGAATTATGGGAACTTGGTATCTAAGTAATGGCCAGATTTCATGTGTAAAGAAGGTGCTCCAATCCAATGTATATTTTTCCACAACAAAGAGCATAGGAAGAACCTAATGTGCTCAAAGCTAATGGGTTAACCTTGTGAATTTGTGCTAGAACTCTTGCAGACGGAAGAATCTATGGACGGACTTGATTGGGCTTATTTTTGAAGATTATGGCTTATGTACTTAAAAGTGACTTATACGACCATTTTTGCAAGTAAACCATTAAGTATTTCTCAGTTTTTTTTTTGGTTATTAAAAATTTATTTTTCTTAAATACCCTTTGAGTATTAGATACTTCTCAATATATCCGTCCCTTGTATCTAAATGCTTTCAGATTGAAAATTTAACCATTTTTTACTTTTATATTTATTTGTCAAATATATCTCTGTTAAAATTGTTTGTTCAATTTATTCAAATATTACAGTTGGGTCTTCTTAAGAACACTTTACATATTTAGCCTGGGACTTGCTGTGATAATTCGGTCTTTTATTAGTTATTTCAGCATTTCAACCTAGCCGCATCAAACACATTTGATAGTTGTAACTTGTAAGCCAATTAATTCAGTTATATCAAACAATCTTTGCTGATTTGACTTGGACTGCTTATCAGCTGGAGCTACTCATCAGCCCATAAGCTCCAGCCAAATCAAACAAGCCCTACAAGGTTTCTTGAAGGTGTTGTCCATCCAAGTCATCAGAATGATTTAAATCTTCATCCACCAATGCAAATTTAGATTTTATTTTTCTGGTTTGCCAATAAAATAACAAAGTTAAGGTCCATATTTATGAAGCTAGGAAGATAAAAATTTAGATATTGAAGAATATTGCATTATAACTTGAGAAAAATGGTAATTTTAAAATTACCATGACCTTTAATCTTTTCATAATAAAAGATTTTTATGATTTTTTTTGTAATAAATCCCTTCATGTAGTGGAATACTTTGATGCAGCGATCGTCGGCTTTTTCGCTGCAGAAACACATCATAAAGAGCAGAATGTTACAAAGATATGGCCCACCTTATTATGAAAGGGGAGCTGGATAAATGCTTATGATCCCACGCGTTGTTACAAAGAACGTTACAAATTATTCCCAACCACTCAAAAACATTTTAGATAATTCCTAAATATTTTAAATCATTTTCGAAAATTAAAAAAATAGAATATTTTGAAGTACACTAAAGCCACCTTTAATATTTAGAAATCATTAATAAATCATGATTCCTAAAAGGTTTCAAAGAATTTGAAATTAGTCATTATATGGTTTTGCGTTGACTATGTGACATGGATGTTGTCTTTAATTTTAGATTATTCATATATTTTCTTAAAGAATATTTGCATATTCTTACATAAGTTTTGTGATTATGCACCTTTTGACAAAAAATTATAGTTTTATATAGAATAGCTTAAGGTTGTATGCAAATTACATCGGGGTTTCTTCTATCATAAAATGACATGACATTAGAACAATGTAAGATAGTGCATGGCTAAAATAGGGGTGCAACTTAGGTCTAATTTTGTTTAGTGGAGCTGGAGTAAACCTTGATCCTAATTCTATTTTAAAACCCCAAGCTTAGCCCTAACCCTAGTGGTCGGGTTTGGATTGAGGTTTAGGTTAAAATTATGAACGATATTTATGTTAAAATTCTAAAGTATAAAATATGAAAACCTAAAAAGTTAAATAAGCAAGAAACTAAAAACAAATGATTTCTACTTAACAAAGATTGTCTTTTAGTTAAAACCTCTTCAACGAAAGTGTTTGACATACATAATTATTTTAAAATTAATCAACCTGATTTTCCATTAAGCTTTAAGCATGTTCTTGGGGATGTAATAAGCAAAAGCAAAGTTGAACAACTTAGTCCTTACTAAACTTAATCTTGATTTAATTATGTAAATATGCTCATTGAGATAACACACTTTCCATCCCCTATGAGGCTCTAGCATCCTTGATAGACAAATTCCAATTCCTGGACATTTGGGGATCGGCTTTAATACCATTTGTACTAGCCCGTGGCAACACTATTGAAATATTATTCACTTTGGACCATCACAGTCTTCATGGCTTTGTCTCTATGTGGTTGATACCCATACAACCCCCACAAAAGATCACCTCAATAGGTTTCCACAAGGTCCACATATAAATGTCAGAACTCTCCTTTTCACCTGAGTAATACGAGATATTACACTTTCTAACAATACTTCAACAATGTGATCACATGCTATCACAATTATTAATCTCAAGTTCACAATATTCTTGGCTTAAATAGGTATAAAGATTTATTAACTTGGTTAAGTTGACTTTGAGGCTCCCTTTGGAGACAAAGAAAGAGTGTGAATTTTTTTTACAAGTTTTTATTTATGTTTTGATGTTATTTTGCATTTTATCTTATTTTTTCTTAATATTATCTATATTTTTAATTACTATTTCTTACCTTTTCGTATTATAAGTTTATATATTTTATCTTTATTAACTTATTTTTAATTATTATTCTCTATTACATTACCTTATTTCTTTTTTTCCCTCACGTTTCTATTTTTTTCTACCTCTTTTCCTCATTTCCAAATAGCATCATTATTTATAGGTGATTTTAATTAATTTTGATTAACTAATTATGAAATTATGGTGTTATGTGAAGTGTTATCAAAACCAGACTAGACCAGTCAGTTGAATTAATTCGATCATCAACTAGTCAGTTGATCAGTCTAGTCTAGCCCGGTTTGGTCCAATAGTAAAAGAAAAATTATTTTAATATTATTAGTAAAATAAAATAATGAATTAAAATAGTATATTATTATTCAAAAGATCTTAGATTTTTCAAAATTATATGATATTATATTATCTTTAAATTTTTTTAAAGAAAAGAAAATTGGTTCAACTAACCGGTCAAACTGGTTAGACCGTGAACTGGATGCCTGATTGGTTCAAACACCATTTCAATTCTAATAACATTGGTTGTGTTTTTAATTAATCTTAGATTCTCAATTCATCATGAGATTAATTTATTAGTTTTTGATGTTGTTTTTTTATAGAATATTCAATAAATTTATCTTTAATATTTTTAACATCATGCTGTATTGATAAAGTATTCAATAAATGCTTTATCTCTAATTTCTTCAACATGTTTTTTTCAACAAATTAGTGAATAAATACTTGATTTTCACTCAATTCATTTACAACGAAGATCTCTGAAGCAATTAGAAATTATTGTAAAGCTAATTTTTTATTCCACAACCTTCTTATAATTAATTTCTTTTTAAATGTTTTAAGGTCGATGTTATCAAAATTGGACCAAATGGTCAAATTGGTCTGATCATGAATCAGTCAGTTTTTGACCAATTAAATCTAATCATATTCAATTCAAAAGTAATTTTTTTAATTTTAATATTTTTATTAAAATAAAGTGATGAATTAAAGTAATATATCATTATAATAAAAGATTTATTTATTTATATTAATATTTATAGTTCAGATTTTTCAAAATCATGTTGTGAGCTTCTTCTATTATATTTTCTGAAGCTTGCTTTTCTTTTACAAGGGTGCACCTTGAGTAGGATTGAATTGGGCTGATACAATCCTACAAATTTTAGGGTTATGGTTTAATTTTTTAATTTAGAATTTTTGAATTTGTCATGAACCTAATTTCGTTTTAAAATAGGGTTAGGCAAGGGTTGAGTAAAGCTTAAACTTAATTGAAATCTACCAAATATTATAAAATATATAATAATTTCTTTAATATTATTTCATATATTATAAATAGATATTAAATCAAATTTTTTTTTTATTTTAGTTTAACAAAACTTGAACTCAAACTCTTAAAATAAACTATTTCTAGTTTACAATTTTAAGTAAGTTTTTAACCTTAAGCCTAACAAATATGTTTAGACTTGGATTGACTCATTTTAACTTCATGATATGCTCAAGGTGTGTTTGGATGGATACACACCCACCCTGGATGCATTACGGTGCCTACTCATTAGTCATTACACACCATATTGCACACTCCAATCAAACAAGTAATTAGCAAATAAATTCTATATTTTAATAATTATTTCTATTTTTATTATTTTTAATTATTTATTCCTATATATTTTTATACTTTTTAATCATTTATCCTTATTCTTCCAATTATCTATCCAGTTTTTCTAATATACATCCTAATATACACTCTTGAGCATCATACTGTACATTGTACACCCCAATGCCCACCCTAATGATAAAAGATTTAGAAATAGGGTTTAGAGGTAGGGTGGACTCTAACACAAACAAACTCTAAGTTTAGTTTCACCTTTCTGACCCAAAGGGTATGGTAGGCTTCACCTTCTTGACCCATGTTCATTTTTAGTGTAGGCTAGTTCAAGGCATTGGGTAGTTGAACTGAGCTGACCCACATGAATTATATATATTAAAAAATTAACAAGTCCATTGACATGGTCATCATGAAAGATTCAGGATCGATAATGCTTGAAGTTGGTATTTTATCTAGGAGGTGGAGTTTGTGTTTCTTATAGCAGGAACCGTGCTCAAAAAGTTTTTGATCAAGCAACTTTTGCTCATCAAATTGCTAAATGCCCATCCAAACACAACCTTAGTTTATTAATTTTTAATTAAAATTCAATTAACATATTCCATATCTATGCCAGCATTTTTAAGGATTTTTTTTGCTTACACCTACCCATATTATACCTCAATTAAACTTGATTACTAGCCTCAAATTCACAATAGTCTTATTTTGAATTTTATCTTTTTTTTTTTAAAATATTATCTATATTTTTAATCATTATTTCTTACCTTTTCATATTATAACTTTATGTATTTTGTCTTTATTTACTTTATTTTTAATTATTATTCTTTATTATATTATCTTGTTTCCTTTTTTCCCTCACTTTTCTATATAATTTTTTTTTACCTCTTTTCCTCATTTCCAAACAACATCATCATTTGTAGGCGAGTTTAATTAATTTTGTTTAACTAATTATGAAATTATGGTGTTGTGTGTTTAATTAATCTTAGGTTCTCAATTCATCATCAGATTAACTTATTAGTTTCTCATTTTGTTTTGTTTTTTTTGATAGAATGTTCAATAATTTTATTCAATAATTTTATCTTTAACATTTTAACATCATGTTGTATTTTATTTCATTTGATATTGTATTCAATAATTGCTTTATCTCTAATATCTTCAACATGTTTTTTTCAACAAATTAGTGAATAAATACTTGATTTTGAGTCAATCCATTCACAATGAAGATCTTCAAAGCAATTAGAAATCATTGTAAGGCTAATTTATGATTTCGCAGTCGTGTTATAATTTTAATTTTTTTATTTTAAAAAGTTTTAAGGCCAATATTATCAAAATTGGACCAAATGGTCAAATTGGTTTGACCGTAAACCGGTCAGTTGACCGGTTCAATCTAATCCTATTCAATTCAAAAGTAATTTTGTTAATTTTGATATTTTTAATAAACTAAAAGAATAAATTAAAGTAATATAATATTATAACAAAGATCTATATATTTATATTAATATTTATGGTTTAGATTTTTTAAAATCATGTTGTATCATATTCTTTTATTTTTATTTTTAAATAAAAGATTGTTCATCTGATTAAATCAACCAATTGAACCATGAACCGGACAGTTCAACCATCAATCTAATTTTAATAATAGTGTTTAAGGCTACTTAATTTTTTTCTTAATGATATTTGTGGGAAGTATTTTGAAAAAAAATTGTGAACTTT